>JAVXUL010162221.1:0-13302 GCA_035590515.1 Trichilia minutiflora | reverse complement strand
TTAATATTTACAAAATCAAAACACAACCTGAATGGCCAGAGTTAGGGACCATCTAACGTACTTCCCCCCCCCTCCCCCGAAACGTGTGACCTCTTTCTGGGTGACACTTGGGGAAGAAGAAGCTTCATCTCCCAACCTATCAGATAAACTTGCTCTATTGCACCGTGAGTCAAAATATTAAGTGATGAAACTTTCAGAGTGAGGGCAGGAATCCATCTGGATGCAGGTTTCAAATTCGGTTTTACTTTGAATTAAGGGAACAATTGATTAAGATTGGAGGTCTTTAAGTCTTGGGTCCTGATTTGATCAGAGTTTATCACGCCTCACTTAACCAGGCCTTATTTGTTAAGGACGCCTGATATGACCCAGGACTTACGGTACCTGACTCAAATAGGGTTTTCAAAATGATCAAGTGTTAAGGGATTTTACAGCCTCCCGCCAACCTTAACTTTGAGGCACCTGGCCCGACCAGGGTTTACCACGTCTCAAACTCGAACCAGATCTTAATCGTTGAGGATGCCTGACTGGGAAATGAGGGCTTACGGTACCTGAGATAATCAGGGTTTTCTGATATACTTATCCCATTCATGGTTTATCACGCCCCAAACTCGAACCAGGTGTTAAACACTGAGGATGCCTGATTGGGGAATGAGGGCTTACGGCACCTGAGACGGTTAGGATCTTCTGATATACCTATCCTATTTAGGGTTTACCTTGCCTCAAACTCGAACCAGGTCTTAAATACAGAGGATGCCTGATTGGGGAATGAGGACTTATGATACCTGAGACGGTCAAGGTCTTCTGATCTACCTATCTCGTTCAGGGTTTATCACGCCCCAAACTTGAACTAGGTCTTAAACGCTGAGGATGCTTAATTAGGGAATGAGGGTTTACGATACCTGAGACGGTCATGATCTTTTGATATACCTATCCTGTTCAGGGTTTATCACGTCTCAAACTCGAATTAGGTCTTAAACGCTGAGGACGTCTGATTGGAGAATGAGGGCTTACGGTACCTGAGACAGTCAGAGTCTTCTGATATACCTATCCTGTTTAGGGTTTACCACGCCCCAAACTCGAACTAGGTCTTAAATACTGAGGATGCCTGATTGGGGAACGAGGACTTACGGTACCTGAAACAATCAGGGGTCTTCTGATATACCTATCCTGTTCAGGGTTTACCACACCCGAAACTTGAACCAGGTCTTAAACGCTGAGGATGTCTGATTGGGGAATGAAGGCTTACGATACCTAAGACGGTCAGGATCTTCTGATATACCTATCTCGTTCAGGGTTTATCACGTCTTAAACTCGAATCAGGTCTTAAAGGCTAAGGACGCCTAATTGGGGAATGAGGGCTTACGGTACCTAAGACGGTTCAGGGTCTTCTGATATACCTCTCCCGTTCAGGGTGTACCATGCCTCAAACTCGAATCAGGTCTTAAACGTTGAGGACGCCTGATTGGGAAATGAGTGCTTACAGTACCTGAGACGGTCAGGGTCTATCCCGTTCAAGGTTTACCACGTCTCAAACTTGAACTAGGTCTTAAACGCTGAAGACGCCTGATTGAGGAATGAGGGTTTACGGTACCTGAGACGGTCAGGATCTTCTGATATACCTATCCCGCTCAAGGTTTATCACGCCCAAACTCGAATTAGGTCTTAAACACTGAGGACGCCTGATTGGAGAATAAGGGCTTACAATACTTGAGACGGTCAGGATATTCTGATATACCTATCCCATTTAGGGTTTACCACGTTCCAAACTCGAATAAGGTTTTAAACGCTGAGGATGCCTGATTGAGGAATGAGGACTTACGGTACCTGAGACGATCAGGATCTTCTGATATACCTATCCCGTTCAAGGTTTACTACGCCCCAAACTCAAATCAGGTCTTAAACACTGAAGACACCTGATTGGGAAATGAGGGCTTACGATACCTGAGACGGTCAGGGTCTTCTGTCTTTAACTAGTATTTAAGGAATTTTACAGTTATAGCTAATCTTATTACTTTAAAAGAAAAGTAGTAGTAAAAAAGAATAAAGATCTGAGAAGACTTTATAAGTAGCCTGTTTTATTCATGTGAAAAATAAGTACATAGCCATTTTTTTAAAAATGCCAAACCTGAGAAGAGACTTTCTCAGGGGCTGTACTTTGATAATTCTTCTTAGTCTAGATTACACAGGCTCTCTTTTCTCGTGCGACCACCCTTTGAGTTCCTCTCGAGGATTTTCTTTGAAAAATAAAAGAGTCTCAGGTCCTTTTTATTCCCGAGGCTCATGAAAATGATTCTTTTATTGCCTGTTGATTCTTCGTGCATTCTTGCGATCGTTCCTGGAATTTCATTGACAATTTCTTCTACCCCTCCACTGATTATCTTGTCGGGACCTTCTCCTATACGGGGGCATCCAAGCATCTCCCGTGATACTCGGGTTGTAGCTGGTTGTTGCCATCTCTTCGAACTCCTTTTCGAAGATAATCACCAATTGAGTGAAACTGTGGACGTTGGCAGACGACAATCCTTTATACCAGCGTCTAGCTGGCTCTTCTAGGGTCAAATAGAAGAGCCGGCACATTTGTAACTTCGTTACTCCTTACATTAGCATCGCTTCTCAGAATGAGCTTATATGCGAAGAGGGATCAGTCCTCCCAGAGTAGATGGTTATATGAGGCATCTGAAATTTCCCAGGAAGGCGTGATGATAAAATTTTCTTTGATAGGAGAGAAGCGGAGGCGAAAAAAGGAACCTTATTACTTTCTAATCCCTTTCCTTGAGCAGGTATACTCTGTGATCCCATTTCCTGCAGTATTTTTCTTATGCAGTCTTCTATTTTCTTCTTATCATCAGTTGTTATTGTTTTTCTCTCCTGGGCACGCTTTTTATTGAGATGACACCTCATATCGGTGGGAGCTAATTGACGCTCCTCCACTTATTCATTCATCTTTCGGTGATGTCCTTCATCGTTATTTTTCCTCTGCTTCTGTCCTTCGTAGATTCTGAGGGGGAGACTAACGTCCTGCAGCGCTTCGAATTCATACAATGATACTTTCGTAACTTTAACCTTTCCTTTCTGTCGGGCGGTTAACTTGGATATGGATGCATTTTCACGTACTTGACCAAAGTTCTGAATCTTCTTCCTATGATCGCATCGAGAAACTCAGATTTCCCGTCCTTTAGGAAGAAACAACGTTTCTTCTTTCCCTTTTAGGCTGACTGGTTCTCTGGATAACTGGCGTCTGATTTTTCAGAGTTTCTTTTCCAACGCTTTGGCCCGACTAGATAGCAACTCATCTATATGTTCATCCCCAGGCCAAGGTCCTTCACACGTGGGTGGGGGCCCTCCTTCTTCTCTGGGTAACATTTTCATAAGAGCCTCCCTTACCTTGCTTCTTCCGGTCATTTTGAAAATTTTCTTAAGGAAAAATCTGCAGAAAATTTTTCTCAAAAAACTTTCGAAAAATATTTCTTCCTCCACGCGCGGTGCTTTAATGGCTTTTGTTTGATCTCCACAGACGGTGTCAACTGTTGGTGCGAGAATTATCCGTGGATCCTCCTCACGGCCAACGAGGAATGACTCAGTTGGTAAGGTGTGAAGGCGATGTGACTGTTATTGAACAGAGATTTTTTCACCGAAGAGCGATTGAAAGTGTGGTTGTTTCCGACAAGGCTCCACCTCCTAAGCCTGCAAAGACAACAAACACCTATGGAGTGACGTCGGAAGGGGTTCTCGACGGGGAAACTACAATGCCTAAGTCAGAAATAACGTAGAGGAAAAAAGAAATAGACTTCCAACGAAAACAATAGAGAGAAAACCGGAAGTGGCTTGAAATGGGAGAAAAGTGTGTAGAATCTATACCCAAAGGCTATGAAATAAAAATGGTTAAAACCGATGATAATCAGACTCCCTTTTTCTCTCTCCGATTCTATCAATGTATCATTGAAGTGAAAACTTCCGATGAGGTTCCAACTAAAATCTCCAAAAGCTGAAAGAGAGCCAGAGAGTCCGTCCCTATCTCTGTTGAAGAAAGTTGCCTTATATAGTGTCTCCCCCCTGAACAGTGGCTTGACATCGGAGAATGAGAAGAATGTGACGTCTAACATGGGACAATGTGCAGTCGAATTTCATTAATGACGCTAACGCATTTGCAGGAGTATAGGCATGACACCGTCCCATCACCTGAAAAAATGGTCAGAGAATGGGACGGGTGCATTTAAGGGGCAACTGTCAGCAACCATTCCTATTTTTGATATAAAGGAGGGGGCACATGTCTGCTGATATTCTGTGTAAGAATTCCCGCTCTGATCAGAGATTGCCTGCAAATTGGTTGTTGAAAGATTCTGGGCCTGAGATGATTCCTCTAAGAAGCTATCCGTGTCTCTGAGGAGGCAACTTATCTTAGTTGATGCTGTTAAATGCCTAAGGCGTGTTGTGGATAACCGTGTCATGCCTGAGAAGGAGCTTCAGTCTTCGTGACGTCTGAGACAATGAGAATCCTGAGGCGCCATTAATTTTCCTAAGATGCTGATTATCTGGGACAAAACTCACTAGAGCTATAGAATCCCTGAGAAAAAAGATTTCCAGGACAGAATTTGCTCATAACCATGTATTATCTGAGTAAAAAGATACCTGAAGTGAGGTATATCTGAGAAAAAACTGTATAAAATTACCTCTGATCACCTGCACATGTCTTATCAACCCTCAGTCTTCTCCACAACAAACTTATTTTGCACCTTTATTACCGGCGCAACCTATTTGCGCTAACTTGCTAACATTTTGACATTCTTGCCAATACTTATTTTTTATAAGTATGTGGTGCAGGCCGCAGATTTATTATCAATTCCATTTAGTCAAAACTTCTAGGATGAAAGGTTTTGGTCGCCAAGGACAACGAATCACAGCTTCTGATAGGTGTCTTGACCGGTGGATTAGGAAAGAAATAATAAACAGAGATCTTAAATCTTCTAATATTTAACTCAAAATTTATAATCATTTTTTGCTGAAAGTATCTCCATTTTTGTAATGACAATGGAGCAAAACATTCAAAACTACTACTCAGATTCGTGCAGTACAAGTTAAAATAAAGAAAAATCTACAACCATAAATGGAATTAGAAATTAGTTTCATAATAGTAACAGATCTTGCAATGGCTTTTAATCACCAATTGAGCAAGGTCTACTGATCTAGCAACCAAATTACATATTCATTACATTCAAATGGAAATATATATAAAAACAACCAAATTCAAAGATTCCGGCAAGACAAGTGCAACCATTAAGGCTTCTGCTGCACCAATCAAATTCCATTCTGTGCCTTTACATAACCTGACCAAATAATTCTCACAGGTCAAAAAGTTGTAAGCCAATACGGTAATATGTTGTATGTAAATATTTAATATATCGGTTGGAATTAAAATTTAAAGTTCTACAACATAGAGAAGAAGGATTTGAAGGCTCAGACCTGCATTAACCCACAATAATAATCACTGCTTGCAACTTACAATAACAGACAGTAGTTATATACGAGTGATGAAGAAAAAACTCTAAACAACATCAATAATTGTGCTCAGAAGATGCATATCATATCATAGACAAATCTCATATGTCCAGACATATTTCTAAGCAACTTCATCATGGCAAAGAAGAATGTCAACAATAATGCTAATAATCTAATGCAACCGGAAACTATACATCAAATTATTTAAGAAACGGAATGAGAAATCAACCATCAAATGTGAAGATTCTGTTGCATCTCAGAGATAATCCCAAGTTGGGAAATTGCAGACATTCCACATGGCATCAGTGTCAGACCGCCCGTCTGCTTTTTCTCATCTTTGAATAACATAACTTCACCCAAAAAGCAATCTAAGTACCACAGACATTGGATAAAATTAAAATAGTTCAGATCAAAATAAGGAAGGCATCAGAAATTCAAGAGAGCTGTTATCTTCAAATTACATCAGTGTGTAGTATAAGTGATTATTATTTGTCTCATCATTTGCCCTCCATACTAAAAGCATAATACATTTCATATTCACCCAGAAATAATATAAAAGCCATAAACTTAACCGGAAAAAAAAAATACAACTTGAAGATAATCAAACAACATGGCATCAGATAATAAGCGGAGTTTGTAGTCTACACGGTTCATCAATTTAGCATAAAATAATGTTCATCGCCTGCCATACAACCCATTTTTAATACGCATAAGTATTATAAAATGAAGAATGAAATTATTAACAGAAGCCAACAATTGGCAAAGGATAAAAGAATGTCGATTGGTCCATTTGACGCCATTGCAAAGAAGAAATATGCAATTGGCTGGTAAGCCAACTTTTGAATATCTGCGTCAGTTATATATCCTCCACCATTGAACTATGGCAAACAAGAAGAAGGTAAAACAGATGCAAACAACTCGACTTCAATTTTCTTTTAATGAATCGGAATCAAAATAAGTAATTCGTGCAGAATGCAGAAAACCCTACGAGGCTGCATCATAGAGGGAGGATTAACGAGGCTTCTTCCAGGTTTTAATTTGTAGAAGGCTAAATGGCCTAGGGTTTATGACGCATGCTACGTCGTCGTTTATTGAAAGATAATGGGGCCTGGTAGCCCATTAAATAATGTTAGCTCTGGCAAACAGAACCCCAGTGCATAGTATACGATTAGATCAAATTATTGGACGAATTTGACCAAGCACTAGTCTTACACTATATACACCCATTTTAAAGGCCTTAAATTTTCCAAATGCATACAGTCCATCTTCGGGGCTGTATTAAACTGTACTTTCCCGATGGTACTGTAAACACTAAACCGCTGATATTTCCACACCAATGTCAGCAATTTTTTAGTTTTATTTAAATAAAAATTTCATTCTTTAGTACAATGTATTTAAAAAAAAATATATCTTCAGACAATCTGGGAACGTACTATAGTGGAGAGCAATGACTTTTATTTATTGAACAAATTAGAACTTTAACATATATTTTAGAAACACTAATGTTAAAAATTTTTTTTTATACATATATAGAAAGTTAGAAATACAATCTCTCTTTATATGATAAAGTTTTAATACTATCACATATTTTATATAATTTTTTTTCTATTTACAAAAGTATGAAATATGCAACAATTTTATAATATTATTATATAAATTTGAATAAAAAAAATTGTATTCCTAATATTATTGATTTTTGGAAAAATAATTATTTTTTAAAATACAACTAGATAGATATAAGCCATCTAGTTTCCCAATTCCATTATCTTTTACAGAAAAACGATTTCAAAGTCTTCTGTATTTACATGCATTTTTCTCTAATTTTGTTCTTAAATTTGTTGCTCGTAAAGGTATTCTAGTTCAAATTCACCGATTGCTCTCCACCATCTTGTTCTTTTTTTACTTCAGCTGGAGGCAGAAATGTTTCCATGGACAACCCACATATATTGAAATCGACGTCTTCAATCTTCCATGTCTCTTCAATTTTCCTCTTATGATTATGAGCTCCTCCATACCTGTGAAGTGTTGTAATAGTTCTGCCACTATGAGCTATATTCAGGCTATCAACAAATCTGTAATCTTCAATCAATGAAGCCATACTTGTTTCCCAAAAAACATTATCATTTCCTTTAATGCTTTTGATTCTCACTAACTTTGTATCCTCGAATTTAACGAGTAGTCCGGTCCTTTGGCTGAAATAACCCCATACAGTATGGTGGACAATTTCAGTGTTTGGTGAACATTGTGCTTTAAGGGTGTTTGAACCAGCTTCAATCTTCAATACGAAACAAGCTTCATTGTCGATAGTGTCCTCTCCAATGCATACGGCATCTAAGAATAAATTAGCAATGCACCTGGGGTCCAATCCCTGATGATCACATAGGAAATTAAGTATAAAAAGGATGTTCGTATTATAAATACAATAATTTTTGGTTCTATAGGTTGCCTCAATCTTTTGAGAACAGTTTTTGGCCATTCGCCTATTGCTTGGCAATGTCAATGAACCATGAAATATCTAGAAATGAGTTCATAAATTAAAAGAAACATGATTCAGAAATTTTCAGATGACACTCGAGTTCTCAATTTAGCTAACCAGTAAGCATTGCCTGGTCTTGATATCCACTTCAACGATTAAGACCTTAACAATGCCAAAAAATTATCATAATCAACCAAAAACTAAGTACTAGTATCCAGTCGAAGTAAAATACCTGGAACAATCGGCGCAGGGGTCTTGGAGGGCCTCTATTAGCAATATTGGGTTGAGAAGAAGACTGGTTCCAAGCGACTTTGCCGTTGCTTCCTGCGCCAACCTTAAAACCAGCAACTACTAGTTCAAGGGACCAAAGATCAGGGTTCTTTTGCCATAGCACAAAGCCACCAGCTTCACAATTGCCTTCTGCATGTGCACTACCATCCCCTTGTTGCATTTCTGAACCGAGCATCTTCACTTCGCCAACTGCATACATGCTATTCACCATTGTAAATGCTGCCGGTCCTCCTGTTGCAGCTACATATTGTTGGACTATATATTTGGCTGTTGAAGCTTCCTGTTCATTCAATCAGAAATTTTTTGTTTTCGACAGGTGAAAATGATTCATTATATTAAGTGTAATATATTCTCCGTAGAAGCATAGTATTAAATCATTAATCGGTTCCTAGAGCACAATTTCCATTAAGAACATATAAATTTATATATCTTTTTGTTGTTTTATAAATGTTCTAATATAGTTTCTTGAAATTAAGGAAGATGAAGAAATAAACTTACAATGCTGGCATCTTTGATGGGACGACCGAGAGGATTGCCCATTTGAATTTGAAAGGAGATGAGAGGAGAGCCAACAAGTTTGAGCAATGCCATAAATTCATTGTTTGATTTAGCCTGAAGGTATGATGACCTATCCGAAGCTCGAGACTGAGCTTTCATCAAAGCACGCAAATTGTGCCAACGTAAAGGCGCCGAACTTCCCATTTTGGTGAACATTTCTTCGGGTATGGGAACCTCCAGGACGGTGTCGAGCCCATCTTCTTTATCATAATTTGGACAGAGTTTCCTCATGGACGCTAACGAACCTTATAAATCTATCAAGGCTTTTGAAGAAAAGAAAGAGGAAAGGAATCCTAATGAGTTAATTGGAAACCTTCCTCTTTCATCTCTCTGATAGAGCTGGTAATTTTGTTTAGAAATGATGCCAAAATGTTCATTGGGCAAGGAAAGAAGGGGGAAGTCTCTGAAGGTGTTCCTTGCGCGTAGCTATCGTGAGGGCATGATTTTAGCGGTATTACAATTGGCGTTTAATTTTAGAATTAAATTTAAGACACTACCAACTAGCCAGTATGGTGCCCATCAGATCAGAGGGTCTATTTTTACATGTTGACAATGATTTTATAATTGTCAATTAGGATATATAGCAGAGCCTTGTTTATGGTTTATAAGTTGCTTCATTGATGCGGCAAGCCATAATTGGAGCAGGAAAAAAGGAAGCATGAAATTTCTACTCTTTTTTTTTTTATTTGGAATTCGGCTTGACTATCAAAGAGCAATAAGATCTGAGTCGTTTGTTAGATCATTAATCTTCATCCATGTTTTTTTTTTTTTTTTATTTGTTTTTTATTGGTTTAGTTATAGTTTTGTGCTGACCAAATTGAATTTCACAAACTGCGTCGAAATTGGCCCAATTTTATCAGTGATAACTGTATGCAGCCACTTCTGTTGCCCATGGGCCCAGTTCTCATTCAGTCTTGTGGTCTTGTGTCTGACAAATGGAACAATTAATGCTATATAATAGATTATGAAAAAAGATAATACTAATTCGGGAACCCTTTTCATTTTTTTTTTTAAAGAAGAAAAAGAAAAGGGTATGTTACCGGAGTTAGAACTGCATTGTCAGTCAAAAAATCAAAATGGTTTGCTTTTCATTCTTGAAGAATTTTCACTATTGTTTGTTGTGATTATTTTTCTTGTAGACGTGTGATGCTTCAGCATGTAGTTGGCTGTCCAGACCTCCTCCTTCGTATATGTGGATATTTTTTGAAATAAAATTTCAAATCGATTCGTATATTATGATTTAAAAAAATTAATTTAATTTAATTTATTAATATATTATAAATTAATTTAAATTAAATCGTAAAGTATAATTTAAAATGGTTTATATTCGTGATTTGGATTCGTAATTTGAACTATATTATAAAATTAAATATATAATAATTAATTATTATTAATTCTATAATCTCTCGTTAATATTTAAAAGTAAATTTTATGAATAATTTTTTTAAAATCATTTATGAATAATTTTTCTCTATTAATTATTATTATATAAAAAATATAAAGACAAATCATATATAATTTGTGATGATAAATAAAATAATAATAATAATTTTATAAGATAATATTAAGCAGTTTAATTTACGGTTTCACGGTTTAAAATTAATTCAATCCATAATCCAAATTGCGAATAGCGGTTTGAAATATATTAATCTGCAAGTTGATCTATAAATTTTTTCAATCGATCCAAACCATTAATTTTTGCTGTTTGAATTGATTTGGATTGGATAGTTTTGAAAATGCCCACCCCTAATCCTCATGATTTTTGATTGATCACGAAATATACAATTTAGTAAATTATGACTTAAAATGTAATAATTGAAGTGTTCGGAGACAACGAATGTAATGGGTTATTTTTTATTAGACTGGGGGTTTGTGTGAAATTCGTTAACAACCTTTTTCCTTTCAAATGCATTAGTATTATTCTTTATTTTTTTATCTAAAGATATTTTATTTAATCAGGCGATGAATAAAGGTTACAATGTGTGTAAAAACAATTCACCACGAACCTAATCAAAACTTTCAACAAGCAGAACCTACAACATCTCAACTATAAATTCCAAAACAACAGAAGTTATCTTATCATATCACTAGAATGAGAAATAGAATGAGAAGAAGAAGATGATACAAAGAATTCAAGAAAACAAAATAAAAAAAAAAAAAGTAAACAAACACAAAAGAATCATTCAGAAAAATGCTTTTCTTTTATTCTTTATTAAATCAAAGAAAAACAAAAATTCTTACTTTAAAAAGAATATATATTAAAAAGCATTTACATAGACAAGTTTTAAAAACTCTCCTAACAAATTAACTATCAATTTTTTGCTAATGACTCTCTTATCCCCAAAAAACTTTACAACTTTTTAACTACTAACAAACTTTTTGATCTCCTATACTCTAACTTATATTAATTATAATGCATCTCACTTATTAATATGAGAATCATAGTCTTACAACCTCCACCTTGATTCTAAGATTAATAAGTTACCATTTCTCCTCATTCTCTTTTTTTTCCTTTCATTAGCTATACACAATAGCTCTTTGTGTCCTGCTTCTAGTTTGCACTTGTAACCTTCATACAAGTTTATCTCCTTGTATATTATTACAGATACTCAGCTTCACCCACTTCTTTCACGTAAGTTCATAAAACGTAAAAAGAAACTAAAATTGACAGCAAGTACAACTTTTATTAAAGCATTAGTAAAATTTTCACTTATTTGCACTTTGAGTAACTTAACTCTTCTATCAGTCAATACATCCCTGATAAAGTATAACCTAACATCTATGTGCTCATTTTCTCATAAAAAACTTGATAGCACTCTGACTATCACAATATAAAATGACTATTTCAACTCCTAACTTCAATTTATTGATCATGCCTTGCAACCACAATGCTTCCTTCATAGCTTCAACAACGGCTATAAACTTTGCCTCTGTGATTGATAATGTAATCACATGCTAAAAAGACACCTTCCATTTATTGTATACCCTTTAAATTTGAAAAGAAAACCTATTATAAACCTTCTTCTGTCCAAGTTTACAACATAATCTGAATTTACAAAACTAGTTAAGCATTCACACTTCCTATCATTTTTTTTCATAAACAAGACGATACTTAAGAGTCCCCTTTAAGTACCTGAGTAACAATTTTACTGCTTTCCAATATTCCATACTTGGATTGTTTAAAAATCTACTTACTACACTCACTCCATAAGCCAGGTCTAATATGGTGTATATCATTCCATACATTAGTCTCCCAACAACACTTGAGTATAAAATTATATCCATCTGAACACTTTCATCTTTTAATCTTGGACTCTGAGTCTATGAAAACTTGAAATGTGCTATCAAAGGAATAAACATTGGTTTTGCATCACTCATTCTGAACTTATGCAACACTTTTCTAAAATAATTTTCTTATGACAGCTTAATTGTACTAGTTGATCGATTTCTTATTAAATATATTCCAAGGATTATTTTTGCAGTCCCTAAATCTTTCATTTCAAATTCTATGTTTAGTTTCTCTTTCAACTCACATATTCTGATCTTACTTCTACTTAGCAGTAACATGTCATCAACATATATCAGCAGAAACACTATATTTTCAACATTTGAATCTTGGTAATATACATAATGATCATACTCACTTCTTGTATATCTAGTCCTCCTTATGAACTCATCAAATTTTAGATTCCACTACCTTACTGCCTATTTTAAGTTATACAGTGATTTTTTTAACAGATATACTAATTGTTCAGAACCTTCCTTAACAAAGAATTCAAGTTGTTTTATTATTATCTATTCTTTCAAATCTCTATATAGGAAAGCAGTTTTTACATCTATTTGTTCTTATGAAAACATGTCTTACAACTGGTGAAAAGACCTCAAAGAAGTCAATCCCCTCTCTTTAAGTAAATCTCTTAGCTACTAGCCTTGTCTTATACTTGAATTTTTCACCTATTTCTTCTTTTTTCTTAAAAATCCACTTGCTATCAACTATCTTTTTAGTTGTATGGATTCTTAACTAATTCCCATGTTTCATTCTTCTTTAACAAGTTCATTTCTTCACACATTTTCTTATATCATTTTCTACAGCAGGTCCTTTTAGTACTTTTGTCACAATCATAGAAACTTCACTAACAACTTCCTTAGTTACTAGAAAAGCATGTACTAGCAAATCAGTATAACCATACCTCTTAGAGGGATTAATTGCTCTTTTCTCTTAATCCCTAATTAGTTGATAATCTGAACATATATCACCTCTATCAGTTCATGCATCTTCAATTTATCTTGAGCCCTTATCTATTATATGCTTGATTGATTCCACCACTTCTTTAATTTATGGTTCAAACTCCACCTTTGATCTCAATTAGATTATGTACCCAAGTATAGGTAGTCTTGTTATAATATAGTCCGGTGAGTCCAAGTGTCGTATCCACAGGGAGTGTTTTTTCCAAGAGTCCAATTGGGTTATGTCCAAGCCA
>JAVXUL010162210.1:0-13302 GCA_035590515.1 Trichilia minutiflora | reverse complement strand
TTTTTTTCAAAAACTCTGCTTGCATTTCATTCCAAGTTCCAATTGATCTAGACATTAAAGAATTAAGCCAAGTTTTAGCTTTATCTTTTAATGAAAAGGGAAATAACTTAAACTTAACAATTTCTTCACTACATGTCTGATCATTAAAAGTTATGCAAATTTCTCCAAATTCTTTTAAATGCAAGTATGGACTCTCAGATTATAAGCCATGGAAATTAGGAACCAAAGGAATCATACCCGGCTTAAATCTAAAGTTGTTTGTGTTAAGTGAAAAAATAAAATAAGAAGGAGTAGAATGTTGAGAAGGTCGTAAATATTCACGCATGGTTCTTAATGGAGGATTTTCAATTTCTCCTTAAATGCTTTAATTATCGGCTATGATACTAGAAGTATGTGATGAAGAAAGATGTATCAAATAAATTACCAAAGAAAATTTGAGAATTACCTTTCACCAAATGCCCCAAATGTGGATCACGATATCAATTGAGCATAAACAAAACAAAATAAAACACACAATAATTATAGATTAACGAAAGAAAATGTTAGCACAATAATATAAAAGAAGCGGTGCAAAATCTTCTCCTTAACAAAAATATAAACAATAACAATAATATAAAAGAGGTGGTGTAAAACCTTCCCCTTAATAAGAACTTAAAAAAAAACAATAATATAAAAGAGGTGGTGTCAAGCCTTCCCCTTAACAAGAATATAAACAAGATGATAATATAAAAGAGGTGTTGTCAAACCTTCCCCTTTATAAGAATATAAACAAGATAAAATTATGAAAAGAGGTGGAAAATCTTTCCCCTTAACATAAATAACAAATAAGTACAAGAATATCAACAAGATAAAGTTATGAAAAGAGGTGGAAAATCCTTCCCCTTAACATAAATAACAAGTAAATAAATTATAATAAAATAAAGTACAAGAAAAATAAAAGGTTTAGGAGGCTTAGCCTTCCATAAGATCAATTTTACCTTAGTTATTTACACTCACCGATAACGACGCCAAAAACTTGATCTCATTTAGATTTTGTACCCAAGTATAGGTAGTCTTGTTGTAGAATAGTCCGATGAGTTCAAATGTCGTATCCACAAGCATGAGAATCTCTCATATCCAATGAAGTTTTCATTTTAACTGGAATAGGTATAAAACCCAATGGCCTTTGTAAAACATTTCTTGTACTTTTATATGAGAGATTCTTATGATACCTTAACCTCGAATGATGTTGGTTAGATAGATTGTTGTTTCTGAAATTGAAATTCCTATTCTTAATGAATTGCACTTGCTCTTGTTCATGTTGTACTCCTAAATAGGTACTACTTGTTCCAATTACTTGTTTCTTGGTTGAGCCACCTTCATTTGTTATCATGGCTAGAAGTTTACTTGTTAAGGTTGAAACTTGGGTTGTCAATACTATTATCAAATCAATTTTATACATACTAGCAACGTTTGTTTGATTTCTCTCATTTGGCCATTGATAATTGTTTGAGGCCATCTCTTCAAGCAACAATTTAGCCTTCTTTACTGTTTTCGATAGAAGGGTTTCTTTTGCTACCATATTCATAATGGGTCTTGTTTGTTCTTTTAAATTATTGTAGAAGAGATGAATTTGAAACCACTCCTGATAATCATGCTGAGGACACCTTCTAATCAAGTCCTTGAACCTTTTCTATGATTCAAATAATGGTTGAAAGTCTAATTATTTAAACTGTACAATTTCTCCTCTTGACTATAAAGTCCTCGATGGTGAAAAGAACTTGGATAAAAAATTTTAAGCTAGTTCTTCCCAAGTTACAATACTTTCAACTGAAGAGATTGTAGCCATATCCTGGCTCGGTCTCTCAAAGAAAAAGGGAACAATCTATTGAGAATAGTATCCTCAAAGACTCCATTCATCTTTACCATATCACATATCTTAAGGAAAGTAGCCAAATAAACATCTGGATCTTTATAAGATAGGCTTCCATATTGGTTCTATTAGACTATATTAATAACGGTTAAGTTTAGCTCGAAATTATTTACTTAGCACCCTTACTTTGAAAGCTGGAGTAGTTATCGTTAACCACTGGCCTAAAGTAATCGACGAGCTCACTATTGATTGTTACCTTCTGTCATTTCTCTCTTGACTCCTTTCCAACCTCTCTTTTGTTCTTTCTATTCTTCTAGCACATTGGTTTCTTGAACACGTTCATTCAATTTTTGGGTTACAAGGCATTATCTCTAAACTTCGGCTTCTTCGAAAAAACCTATCAATGTAGCAAAACCACTAAACAACATAAAAGCAAAAGAAAGTAAATAAATGTACTCTGAATTAAAGTTTGTAATCAAATGAGTATTAATACCAATACAATTCAAACACATTCTTTAGTAATAACACTAAAAATTTGTTCATGTTGTTAGTACACATCAATTTAAAGAACCTAATCTGTGATGATAAACTTTACTCACAAGCACATGATATCAAGTAATAGTATGAGTAAGAAAAGTATAATCCTAAGAGGATTGATTTTTGGAACTATTAATGCCTAAAGGTAGTTTGACCTTAAAATCTATTCGGATTTCTAACTTAAGCTATGACAATTACTAATTTAAAATTCTACTAAGACCTAATCAATACTCTTCAAATTGAATAAAAACACCTATATATTAAGCACAAAGGGAATTGTATCGCATAATCTACTATTATGATGAATTCTCATGCTTTGTATTCATTGATTATCCCTAATTTATAGAACATGGACTTTCTAAATTTATTAATCACACTCTTTCAAGCAATGAATCAATAATACCTTTGAAATTAGATTTTAATATTCCTATCTAAAATCCTCAATTAAAGATTATTAATTTCTAAGTTTAATATAGGTTTTCATAGGACTCCTAAATCTTCTGACACACTCTCATCCTATGTTATATTATTTACAATCCTATATAAGAATTACCTCTTCCAAGGTAAAGTTTTATGTGTATGTTCATTCATTTCTTGATCAAAGAAATAAAAGCATTAAGTTCAATAACACAAATAAATTAAATGGGACAATCAAATAAATATAATCATTTAAATTCATCATTAAACAAATTAAGTTAAGACAATCCCTTAGATAATTTATTCAACCACTCATGATTTTACAGAAAAATAGAGCCAAATATATGATCTTCATGTTCTTAATATATCATCTTGTTTTTTCTTTACTTGGATCTTAACCTTTAAAACTTGATTATAGTGTTTTTCTCTCTCTAACCTAAGAGTAGTGGGTGGTCTTATTTCTTTCTCTAGCTCTTTTATATAAATCCTAAGAAAAGTTTCTTTATATACTCTACAAATTAAGGCTTTAGAGACTAATTTTTGCTGTTGAACGCTGTAGCGACATAAAAATTTTCCCATTACAACGTAAAATTGCACTGAAGGTCGTTTGCTGAAAGTAGGTCTTCGCTGCAATGGGAAAAATTTTCTTTATTGTAGCATGACCTTTTGTGCTGTAGTTGGACAACAATTTTTTTGCTCTAATAGCACTTAAGTTTTCGCTCTCTTTAGCTTTCTTCCTTCTATTTAGACTTCAATTAAACCTATTTTGCTCTTATGCGTGCCTAAATATTAAATTCAATTTGCATATCACAAAACAACAAAATACGAAAATTGTTAAAGAAAAATGACTCAAAACCCTCCAAAATTTAAGTGGGATGAGTTGCTAAACACAACTCATGAGCTTCTACCTCATCCAACATTTGTTTTTGCACTATTTTTTTCCTAAACATAAAATCATATATTCCTTTTAAAGTGTCAGTAATTTTTTGATCTATTGTCAGTCTCGATTAGTGTTAAATTCACTCCGAGTCTTGAGGGTTCGATAAATAATACAATTAAACTTCTTCCATATACAATTATTTATCAACTAAATTTCTCCCAATTAATCTGTAAGCCTCAGTGTTATGTCGTCTACTCAATAATTATACCAATAAATACATATGATAAAAATAACAAAAATACTTATGAGTTATAAAACGATCAAACTACCCTTAGACTCACGAAATGAGGTTTACACTCAAGAAATTTTTTATATTATTTAACTTGGCAATAATAGACTAACGTAAGCATTTCTTGATATGTAATGTAATGTAATTTCATCATTTGATTCTAGGGTTTATGTGTTACAAGGGCAAGGTTGACCAAGCTTTATAAAGAAAGTTGTAATGTTAAGGTAATTATGTTCGATGATGGTGCGTCTATGAGCTCATCATCGACAACCTAGGCCTAAGAGAATGATCAAACTTTACAATAAAACTTGGGGCTTTAGGGTTGGCGCCGTTAATGGTAGCCTTGGTAAAAAAATAAGAAATCTAATTGAAGGAAAATTAGAAACTAAACTCTTAATGCCTGTGAAAGGTCTGATGAACAACAAATAAACGAATAAGCAAAGGAGTTCTGAGTTGAGTTAAAAGCATTGATTACTAACAAGAAGTGTATACGTGATATGTATGCACTTTCAAACAACTACAAATCATAAAGAGTCCAGAGTTGAATTAAAGACATTCATTAGCAAAAAGAAGTATATGCGTGATATGGACTTTCAACCAGATGCCAAGCATTAAACTATAGGACCAGATTCAAGTAATTCATATGAAATACAACAGTTGTTAATAAATATTTTCAACTTGGCAACAATAGAGTTATATTTTGAAAGTAATTGTTTTAATAATATTAAGAATACAAACTTTTATATAAATTTTTTATATAATGAATGTGATTATTATATGTTTGGGTAAATAGCCGAATGACATGCGGAGGCCACTCAGATGGACATCTGTCACCCCGACGGTATCATTTGGTCTCCCCCTTAGGATCCCTGACTACCCACTACCCCGGTTCTCGGACATGCCCCCCCCCCCCCCCCTTTTCCCTGGTTGTCCACCTCTCAAGCTTCCTGACCACCTGCCTTTTGGGTACTCCGGCTACTCACCAATGAGCTCCCTAACACATGAGCCTCAACAGCTCGAATGCCCACCAACGGCCTTTTAGGGACCCTGACTCACATCATTTGGGTCCCTAGCCATCCACCGTCCGAGCCCCTTAATCATTGCCTCCCAAGGAAGCCCGATGCTGCCATCAACCCTTGAAAACCACCAAAAATAGAAATGATAACTGATCGTGAACCCTACAATAAGGAGCGTCACCTTGATAAATTTCAAGCATCTGTCTCATCTCCCGTCGAAGCTCAGTAGGTCTAACAACATCAGGTTTGGCATATGTCACATCCTATAAATAAAAGCAAATAGCGCGCTATCTTAAGATAGACTGTTCTATCATTCCCATTCTTCGATGTCAATTCACTCCAGTTACGTCCCAAGGGCCCTATATAAGGAGGCAAATTCAGTAGACTAAGGGTTCAAATTCCTCTTCATTTTCACTTTCCTTTTTACTTGAGTTTCCTTTTCCTTTCTCCTTTCATCAAAATCTATTGTTTCATTTTCTACATTTTCGCTGACTTAGGCATTGGAGTTTCCCCGTCGGGACCCCCATCTGACGTGACTACCAACTTGTTACTATCTTGCAGGGATTTTGAGGTGAAGCTCTACAAGGAAGGATCTGGCCAACCTACTTTCCCCGACGAGGATCTGATGACGTAACAGCCATATTTAAATTCACACCTCAACGACTGGTGCTGTCTGTGGGAATTTGAACAAAAAGCAACTTACAGAGCCATTCAGCGAGGAAAAAGGAAGTGAGAGCAATCCAAAAGTTTTGGAGTATTTTGTGTCTTGGAAAAAATAGCAAAACGGAGGAAACTAGTTCCAGTGAAAGCACCACATGCGGTAGAGGAATGGCCCTGTTCGAATGGGAAGAAGGTGTTGTTCCCTCCAGTCGGTGGATCCTGATTAGAGGACGATCGCCTGACCAGAATGATGGCGAGTAGAGTGGATAAGTTAGAGAAAGAACTAATAGAGATTAGGGAATTGATGACAGGAGAGTCTGCCCATCCAAAAAGGCGAAGGGTACAATACCCTTCAAAAACACAAAAATTTGGGTCCTACCCAACAACGATACAATAAGAGAATCAATTGAAATCAAAAGATGGGTGCCTCGTGCCCGATTGACCATTTCGTAGAAGGGAAAGGCCAAGTGGCTGAGAGATTAGCAAAGGAGTCCCTTCCCTTCCCAAGCCTCAACAGTCCCTTTAAAATCTATGAAAGGCCTGACAAGAGAAAGGGCGAAGGTAATAAGGATAATGACGCAGCGAGTGGGACCAGGACGAGGCATAGTCTGGTTTTCACGGACATAAGATGCTATCTCAATGAAAAGTATGCCCGGGAGAGGAAGGCTGCTAGGTTCACAGTAATAGATGGTGTTTTCTATAAATGGGGAGTCAGTACTCCCTATCTAAGATGTCTTACGCTACCAGAAGCAAAGGTGATGTTGGAAGAGATGCATCAGGGATTCTATAGAAATCACAGTGACACTAGGAACCTGGCCTTTTGGGTACTAAGATAATGATACTTTTGGTCGACCATGAAGCAAGATTCCTACAACCTAGTTTGTCAATGTCATGCCTGCCAAATCCATAGGAACATCCCGAGATAACCCCCCGAGAACTTGATAACCCTGTTTAGTCCCTAGCCATTTGCCTAGTAGGGGCTTGACCTGATAGGACCTTTCTCGGTCACCAGAGCTAAGGCTAAGTATGCCATTGTGGCAATCAATTATTTTATGAAGTGGGTGAAAGCAGAACCCTTGTCCAAAATCACAGAAAGAAATACAATTGCCTTCATCCATAAAAACATCATCCACAGACATGGCATCCCCAGTGCTCTGATTGCTGACAACGAGAAGCAATTTGATAATAGAAGATTGGAAGATTTTAGCCGAGAGTGGAATATTAACCTCAGGCTTGCCTCTCCTCCCAACCTCAAAGCAAATGGGCAAGTAAAAGCAGCTAACAAAGTAACCAAGAAGTTACTAAAGAAAAAGCTAGGAGAGAGGAAGGGAGCCTGGGCTGACGAGCTTCCGAAAATTCTCTGGGCATATAGGACAATGGAAAAAACTGCCACAGAAGAAACACCTTATATGTTGGCTTATGGATTTAAGACGGTCATTCTTATTAAAATAGACGTCCCTAATTTTCGTACCCTCCACTTTGATGAAGAAGGAAGTTAGCAAGCCATGCACCTGGAGCTAGAGATCGTGCCTTGATGTGCATGACTGCCCATCAATAAAGAGTCTCTCCCGCCTATAACAGAAGTGTTAAACCTCGAGTGATGGCCGAGGGATCCTTAGACGCTAACTGGGAAGGTCTCTACAAAGTAATCAGAGCAGTCAGGCTAGGGATATATAAATTGGCAAGGCCAAACGGTAGTATCCTAAATAAGTTGTGGAAAGCTAAGATGCTGAAAAAGTACTATCCCTGAGATGAAATTTTTTCTCAGGATGCTTTACTTGTAATGCATTTGAACATTATCTATGATAATGCAGTTATTATATTTTGATTACAACCAAAAAAGCCTTGAGCAGCATCTTTCTCTCCCTTTCTAAATTTTTGACAAAGTTAGGCTTTCTAAACCCTCGCACCGTGTCAGGCATACTGAGAGCCTAAGATCTGACACGGGACCGGGCATCTTAAGCCCTAATCGCATCACCTGCCAACTCTTAATGTTATGATTGGCCTTATGGCCGTAAAATTCCTAACACTAGCTCGAGTCAGTGGCCATGATAAGCTTTGTAAGCCCCCGTACTATGTTAGGAAGACTAAGAGCCTAAGACCTGACATGGGGTTGGGCATCTTAAGCCTTAACCATGTCACCTGCCAACTCCTAGTGTTATGATTTGCCTTAAGGCTGTAAAATTCCTAACACTAGTTTGAGTTAGTGGCCATGGTAGGCTTTGTAAGCCCCCGTACCGTGTTAAGCAGACTGAGAGCCTAAGACCTGACACAGAGCCAGGCATCTTAAGTCTTAACTACGTCATCTACCAACTCCTAGTGTTAGATTGGCCTTAGGGCCGTAAAATTCCTAACACTAGTTTGAGTCAGTGACTATGGTAAGCTTTGTAAGCCCCCGCACTATGTCAGGCAGACTGAGAGCCTAAGCCTTAACCGCATCACATACCAACTCCTAGTGTTATGGTTGGCCTTAAAACCGTAAAATTTCTAACACTAGTTCAAGTCAGTGGCCATGGTAGGCTTTGTAAGCCCTTGCACCATATCAAGGAGACTAAGAACCTAAGAACCTAAGAACCTAAGACATGACACAGGGTCGGGCATCTTAAGCCTTAATTGCGTCACTTGCCAACTCCTAGTGTTATGGTTGGCCTTAGGGCCATAAAATTCTTAACACTAGTTCGTGGTAGGCTTTGTAAGCCCTCGCACCGTGTCAGGTAAATTAAGAGCCTAAGAGTTGACACGGGGTCAGGCATTTTAAGCCCTAACCGCGTCATCTGCCAACTCCTAGTATTATAGTTGGCCTTAGAATCGTAAAATTCCTAACACTAGTTTGAGTCAGTGGCCATGGTCGGCTTTATAAGCCTCTGCACTATGTCAAGCAGATCGAGAGCCTAAGATCTGACATGGGGCAGGGCATCTTAAGCCCTTACCACGTCACCTGCCAACTCCTAGTGTTATAGTTGGCCTTAGGACCGTAAAATTTCTAATACTAGTTCAAGTCAGTGGTTATGGTAGGCTTTGTAAGCCCCTTCACTGTATCAAACAGATTGAGAGCCTAAGACTTGACGTGGGGCCAGACATCTTAAGCCCTAACTGCGTCACCCGTCAACTCTTAGTATTATAGTTCGTCTTAGGGCCGTAAAAATTCTTAACACTTGTTCGAGTCCTTAACTACATCACACGATATAAGTCTCTTCCCGGTGACTAGCATCCCAAGAGTGTAAGACCTGTATTGAGTACAACATCCTAAGTCTTACTTTATATCAAGGCATCTCTTAGCATTGAAGATAAAATCCCTTCACACTAGTCAAGCCCTCATGCAGCATTGATCAAGAGCCTAACATGACTCCCAGTCAGATGATGAGCATGGTTAACTCTCCTGTTCTACCATATGCGCTCCAGTTAAAGGGCGTCCAACCGATTTAGAATGATATACTTCACAAATATTCGAATCAAAAGAAATCCATACACGGACAAGATAAGAGAAAAATAAGTAAGAAGAGGGGTAAGAAATTCTATTCATTCATTTCGAGTGTAGGGTTACAAAAGTATTGGTGTACATTCGCTCTTTATGTGAAAAAGTATTAAAAAGTATAAATTACAGCTATGATAAGGACAAGGCCAGTTAATACTGAGGGACTAGTCAGGGGTATTTGAGGTTGTCATCTTCTTCTCCTTCATTGATCTCTACAGGAGGATCTTCATCACTTGCTATCTGACCCTAGTGGCCTTGTGCCTGGCTACTTTAAAGAAGGGGTTTTCAATTGATTGCCCCTGGTTGCTCGTCCCCTCCTCTTTAGTTGTTATCGGGTTGACGTTAAGCCTCGTGGTCTCAGGGAGAGCATCTGGAGCGTTTGAACTTTGAGGCCCCTAGAACCTCCTGACCCAGTTGACTGAACAGCCACCTGAGGTCCAATTCAGGGTATTCTTAAAGAAAGAGGCGGCTCATCAAGTCCAGTCCCTCATCCACTCCCTAGTTGAACCTAGACTCCAACTGGGCTAGAACCTCTTCTTTCTCCTTCTTTAGTGTTTCCAAGGACACCTGCGCCTCTTTCAGTTGTTTGCCCAGAGAGTTGCATTCTTTCGACAATTTGTTGCATTCATCTGTGCTGTCGATCATCTTCCTCTTCAGATGCTCCTCCTCTGACTTGACCAATCGATAAAGGTCAGACAGCTCATTACTCTTGCCTATGAGACTCCTCCTCTCCCTTTTGAGACTGTCGTTGTCTATGGAAAGGGCCTGGGCTAGGGCCTCGGAGTATGAAAACTTTGAAACCAAATCTTCCCTTTCTTCATTCCATCGAGACCTTTCACCCTCCAAAGTAGCGACCCTGACCTCTAATTCGAACTTCGCCTTACTCGTTTCTTGATGGATAACGTTCGCATGTTCATGTATTGGCTTATCCCATTTCCCGATGGTCTTGAGTGCCCAATCCTGGATCTCTATTGCCTGTTAGAAGTTTCCCAGAAAAAGATCCAACAAGAAGGCATTTTGCATAAAGTAAACAAGGCGAGTTAGCAACCCATGAAAGAGTGGGACGGTACTTCTCAAATGCAAGTGATCGGGGATAGGTTTACCCTTTAAGAATACATGTTCAGTTTGCCTAGGGCTTGTAGTGAAGACAAATCAGATATAAGTTTAGCCCTCTGGGGAGTGATTACCCCTTCCCTGTATTCAATATTGGAAGGAGGTAGCCATAATTCTCCCTCACGTCCTCAGCCAAATCCTCCTTCCCGAGGTCATCCCCCTCCTCGTCCCCATCTTTTGGTGAGGGAACGTCGTCGACTTCTTTGTCAGTCGGGCCTTTAGTTTTCTAATCCTGGTCCCCTTTATTTACATTTGTGTCGGGGGCTTGGTCTCAGCTGCCTAGCCCTTCACGATCAGGCTGGTTCCTGTGGCTCTGCACAGGAGTTTTCTATGTCCCTAATCCCATCATTGGGGAGACTGATGCGTCTTCCTTTCGTCAAAGGATCTTTGTTTATGTTGCCATTGAGGGAGCAGGAGGATATGGGCGGACTGATCTTTGTTTAGTCCTCCACTTAGCCTGGTTGTTATATATAGGCCGCTTGCCTTCATCTCTAGCTTGAGGAGGATCTCCACCCCTAGAACGCCTCTCGTCCTCTTCTCATGCCACTTTCGGATGGATATGCCCTTCGCTTTTGGGTGCTTAGCTTTCTGGGCCCCTTACTCGGGAGTCTTCTGAGAACCTCCCTTCATAGATCCCTTCCCTTTATCCTTGGTGGCTTTAATCTGGGGCTCGAGGGCCACATTGGGTCCCCCTTTGGACAGCAGCCCCTTCAAGATTTTGATTGCCCTCGGGCTCCTTACTCCGATAGCTATAATAAAAGTTTGGGACTGTGATCAGATATAACCTTATAGGAACTCATCAAAACTGATCAAAAGAAAAGACATACCTTCGCTCACAGAGGCTTTAGCTTTTGAGAGATCGCTCCTCGTTGCCACCTAAAATACTAGCTGGGAGTCCACCAGGTGCTCCGGACTCAGGAGGAACCTGACATCAGTGGCAGCTAGACTTATAAAAATGTTGCCACACTAGCTGGGATGTCAAGCTGGTCCCTTCCCACTTCTGTATTAAAAAACTGGTTAGTAATCTAACCTTTACTAAAGTAAGATCTTCAACCAAAGTCTGTATATGTTTAAGATAATACCTGTCTATCATCAACCAAAGGTCTATATATGTTTAAGATAATACATGTCTCCTCGAAGGCAGAGAGTATGGGACCCTGGGGTAGCCTGATCCAATCCTCACTGGTGATAAATCAGCAGTCTTTCTAGTGTTTATTAGACGAAGGGTTTCCTTTTATCTTCGTCTGGTACCTAGGACGAATATATAAATAGTATCACCCCGGGTACTGGTTGACACTCCTCCTACGTGCATAAAAGTGTAAGATCTCATCACGGGTTAGAGCAGGACGTCCTGCGCTGGCCTTCAGGACAAATAAACTACTCAGGATCCTCCAACTGTTTAAAGTGAGCTGGTACGAGGGGATCCCAAAATCTCTAAAGATCCTGACAAAGTAGGATTGTAGGGGAAGCCGAGCCCCGATTAATAGGTGTTCTTCATTCACAACCATATTCCTAGGAGCTAGCATGCTCGGGACCTTATGGGTACGTGACGCCCTAAGATGCACGTGTTCAGGAATGGCGAACAGCCTCTTGTAGGCATAGAGGTCCGTCTCAATAACTTGTGGAGGGATACCAGTCAGCTTCGTTTGGACCCCTCGCCCTCACCTGCTCGAAAGCCCCACAGAGTTCTTATCCCTTCTCATAACCGGGCAGGGGGTCTTCTGCAGACTGCATCCCCGATTGGTTAGCATCAGATGGATTTCTTTGCTGATCCATTTTTCTCAACCTGTGCAAAAAAACTCACCACGAAAAAACTTGGACCGAGTGTTATCAGAAGTGGTCTAAAACCAATAGGATAGAAATGTTCAGAAGCACGGCAAGAACTTAAAAATCGTACCTTTTACAAAGTTACAAAGGCAAATGAACAGTATGGTTCATGAAGATAACAGGGATCATACACTCACAAAGCAGTAGCAAACGCAGAAAAAGCAGCACCGGTATAGCAATAAGAACTCAAAGAAGCAGAAATGGGGAGAAAAGCATAAATAGGGGGTGGGTGGGGGAAGGCTTATACTACTCAAACCCCCGATCTTAATAGTTGACTTCTACGATCAGAGTGTTGCCACATGTTCGAACCCCATCAATGATCTCATAGCTCGAGAATGATTTGACCCTTAACCATGAGGGGATTGACAGCTCGTAGACTGATGGACTTTTGAGGTGACAGTTGGGTAGTTCATATTTAATGGAGCAGGTTATCTAGGAGTCAGGATGAGATAGGTCGTCCAGGACTACTAATGAATGAACATCGTGACGAGAACACCCCTAACCCTAACAGGCCATAAGTCTCTGAAAAAATTCAACCACTGAGACCCATCCGGTCAGATCAATAATTTCTGATGAGAGCCCTTCAAGGCTCACACAAAAAAACTGGGAGACTGGATGTTTGGGTAAAAGAGTAGACGACATGTGGAGGCCCCTCAGATGGACATCTGTCACCCTGACAGTATCACCTAGCCTTCCCCTTAGGATCCTTGACTACCCACTATCCCGACTCCTTGACACGCCCCCCTCGGGTCCCTAATTGTCCACCTCTCAGGCTCCCTAATCACCTGCCTTTTGGAGACCCCGGCTACTCACCACTGAGCTCCTTGACGCATGCATCTTAGTAACCTGACTGCCCACCAACGACCTCTCAGGGACCCTGACTCACATCTTTCGGGTCCTTGGTCGTCCACCACCTGGGCCCTTTGACCACTGCCTCCCAAGGAAGCCCGATGCTGCCACCAGCCCTTAAAAACCACCAAAAATGGGAATGATAACTGATCATGGGCCCTACAATAAAGAGCGTCGTCCTGACAAATTTTAGGCATATGTCCCATCTCCTGTCGAAGCTCAACAGGTCTGATAGCACCAAGCTTGGCAGATATCATATCCCATAAATAAAAGCGACTGGTGCACTGTCCCAAGATAGGCTGTTGATGATTACATAAAAGTGTATGTGTATTAAGGGTTAAATTTATCATTTTACACTTAAAGTATGATTATCTCTCTCCATTTATG
>JAVXUL010162179.1:0-13305 GCA_035590515.1 Trichilia minutiflora | reverse complement strand
GACTTCTTTTTATAAGAGAACAAGAAGCCAACCTCTCCTCACCCAAGCAATGTGGGATAAAGAGACAAATGCTCACAGAGTATAGTGATCACCTTTCTGTCTTTTGAAGAATGAAGATGTGTCTGAATTAAAATTCTTGAAACCCCAAATTGACTCAATTGACTTCAATTTCTCAAACTAGCCAAAGGCTTTCTTCTAACTTATACGTGTGCTTGTGGATGTTTAAAGCCATTCAAGTTGTCTCATGTACACAGCCTTTTTGAAAACATGTAAGAATGCTTGTTGATGTCGATTTATTTTATTTGCCAGTTCTTTATCGATGCCATGGTGAGTATGAGAGGAGGGGACTGGGGAGGTTATGGAGTTTCGAACTAGGAAAGTGAATGAAATGAGAAGAAATCTAAGAGTAATTACAGTGATTAAAAGCAAGATTTGAGCAAGATGGTTTCTCCCTAGAGGTTATATAGTTGAATGTTGAATTCACAAAGATAGATTTAGTAAAACTCAATTTGGAACATCATCAAGAACCTTAGCCAAGTTTGTGCTTAGTGAAAAGGAATTGCCTTCAACATCCACCTTACTGGAAACTGGAATTCGATCTCTGTGTGTACTCTGCTACAAGTTGTGCAAAAGACGATGAGTTGTCTTCCAGTAACTTTCTTGTAGAATCATATTCCTCAATAAGTCCTATACCAAAATATCAAAAATAAAAATATAAAAAAATGAGCAAAACTCAACAAGGAATATAATAGAAATATATTAAATTATATGGCCATACGAACCATGATTTAGAAGCAGAACCATGTCACCATCAATAACAGAAGTTATCCTGTGTGCAATGGTTATGACTGTGCAGTCCAAAAAGTGTTGCCGAAGAATTTGCTGAATCAGATTATCAGTAGCAGTGTCAACAGATGCTGTAGCTTCATCAAGTACCAAGACCTTACTTTTCTTGAGTAGCACACGCCCAAGACACACCAGCTGCCGCTGGCCCATACTCCAATTATCTCCGTTCTCAGTAACTGCATCGGACATATGAGCAAAGACATTTAACATTTTATGCCACGGTTAATTTTTGAAAATTTTACCCATGAACATTCAGAAGAATAGAAGAAAGACCGACCTCTGGAATCTAGCTTTCCTTCTTTCTTCCTAACTTCTTCTCCTAGTTGGCACT
Source organism: Trichilia minutiflora (assembly GCA_035590515.1). Lineage (NCBI taxonomy): Eukaryota > Viridiplantae > Streptophyta > Magnoliopsida > Sapindales > Meliaceae > Trichilia > Trichilia minutiflora. Next base: position 12,128 of record JAVXUL010162179.1, on the reverse strand, counting down.
TATCCAAAGCCTAAAACCATTAAAACACAGCACGATGGACTTAGGAAAAAAGGTGGCTTTCAAAGCTAGCTTCTTTTTACAATCAAATAAATGTGAACCCACCTCCCAAATTTCCACATCTGAATACTCTTCAAGAGGATCCAGATTGTTTCGTACAGTGCCTTCGAACATGGTTGGATCCTGAGGAATAATGCTTAGTCTTGATCGTAAATCATGCAGTCCAATTTGTGAGATGTCAATGCCATCTATCATAATCTGACCAGCAGCAGGTTCAACAATTCGGAACAGTGTCTGAATGAGAGTTGATTTACCACTGCCTGTTCTCCCTACAATGCCAGTTTTCATTCCTCCTGGGAAAGTGCATGTGAGACCTCGCAACACAAGTGGCATGTGCGGGGCATAGCGAACCTACATCACAAACGTGATCATCAAATATGAAAACATGACAACAAAAAAGAGATTTTTCCCTATAAATCCAGGGAACTTACCTGCAGACCACGAATATCAACTTCTCCATGTGATGGCCAGGAAAGGTGAGGCCGACCAGCTTCTATCACGAGAGGTGGTTCACTTGGAATACACATGTACTGAAGTATTCTCTCAACTGATATAATCTTGTTCTCCAGTTTGCAAAGGTTCGCTATAACCGTACCTTGTAGAGCATTTAGATTGAGCCCATATGTTACAGCTAAGCCTGCAATTGCTGTAGAAAAGGAAAAAGTAAAAAAATAAGTTTTGTTTCACTCTCCTTCAACATTTACTGCCGATGGCAATAAGGATAATCGATGACACTGAGTCTAACTACTTGCCTGGATCAATAGCTCCCTTTGGGATAGAGATTAAAAAAACCAAAGAGAATGCAAATGTTATAGAAGACAACATATCCAAGCGAAAGATAAGCCATTGCATTGCACCAGCATTATAGAATTTTGGCCGAGAATATCCATCTATCAGTTTCATATTTGTTTCTTGAAATCTTAATTCTTGATCAAAGCTCCTGATAGTTGTTGACCCCGAAATGGTTTCAGCAAAATGTTGTATCACTGGAGCTTTGCTTACTGCACCCAATCGTGAAAGTTCTCGTCCTGAGGGTAGGTAATATTGCTGAATAATTGTAAAAAATGTAAGAAAAACTTGTTCCCAAAGATGGTAAACCATAAGTCAATAAATTAAATGATGGAATGAAACTGCACATAATGTATTTACATTTCTTTTCAAATTTGTAAATTTAAAAAATAAGGTGTTAAGTCAGGGCCCATATTTGATACTCGGTCGATATATAATGTTACTTCTATTCATACGAGGTCAAATTCCTTGATGAGCTCTCCGGCATGCAGGGGTGACGTGCTTCTGCCAAGGTTGGGGACAACGCCCTCAAAAGATATACCATAATTGTATTTGATACAGTTAATTTTGTAGGCTTGACCCATAATTTGCGTATATAAATACGCATCTTAGGATATAGACAGATGTATCATCTTATCTTTTCCATTGTGAATTTTTTTCTCTTCCATTATTTTTTTTCTTTGCTACGTACAAATTTTTTTTACTTTAATCTGTAAATCTGGTGTTAAAACATTTGTTTATTACTTATTCTTTTATCATTACTGTTTTTGTTTAATCACTATTTTTGCATAACATAACATAAGGCAAAAATAACCATATGTACTTCACTCATTAACAAAACCTATAAAGCTTTGCAAAGATATAATTTATTGTTGGGCACAGAGGTTCAAAATTTTTTTGTACTGAAATATCCGGATCACTCATTGTTTAGAGGGCCTGCTTCATATTTAATTATGCATGATATGCAACATTTCCTGCTGAAGCATGTTTGACAGACAGGTCATTTGGATAACACAAGGGTTGCCAAATAATGACATATTTGCATCATAATCTTTAATAATTGCCAGCAGAATTCTTATGAAATTTGTTGGAGTTAAGATGACTTTCTAGCAAAATGGTTTTGTAACTACTAGTCATTATGAGCAGTTGACATTTGTTGGATAGCCTGGAGCAACTTCAAAAAATTTGAAACAAATAGAGTGAAGAGAGAGCAAATATTACCTGATACCAGATGGAGATAGCAATCACGGGGATAAAAACTATAAAAACCTCCCATGCAGCCTGAGACATCACAACAATGATTCCCAGAAGCTGGATCATTGAGAAGGCGACAGAACCAATTTGAGATGGGATATTCATATCAACAGTAATTTGGTCTGTAGAAGCCTATGAGAGCAAAAGCAGATTAAATAAGCATTTACCCTTTAGTTGATACTATTTTGGCTCTCAGGAAAAAAGGACAAAATGAAGGAAATTCTTTTTCCTAGCAAGCACCTAATAACTGTAATAAGTTAGTGTTCGGAACACCTGATGAAGTGCATCAGATACCAACATATACCAACTCACCCTGTTCAGAATTCGTCCGCTTGGCGTTGCATCAAAGAAGGACATAGGAGCACGGAATATGCACAAATGCATTTTTTTAAAGAGGAGGGAAGCTGTTTTGTATCCAGCCGTTGCAAGAAGTGTGGATCTGGCAAGGGTGCAAAAAGAACTTCCAATGGCCAAAGCAACATAGACAATTATCATTGTTGAACTCCCGACATGAGGTTCCACATCTTCCAACTCTGGAGTTGCCCAAGCAATCCAATAATTGCTGCCAATTTGAAGAATCTGAAAGAGAATCTGAGCCAGCAATATAAAGGGCACAAGAGCTCCTCCATATGCTGTTGTGATATATTTCCAGTACACTGAAAAACCAACTTTTCCCTTCTCTCTCTCTTCTTCTTGAACAATCTGCCTTTTGGGTCCTGCTACTTCATCTACTTTATCATTTTGAGCATCTTCATTTCCTTCATTCTTCACAACCTCATAAGTGAAATTAATATCACCATTTTGTTTGCTCATACTTATCTTTTCAGATACCAGCCCTCCTTCCATTGAATGAAGTGCTGATAAAGCTTGGTTATGTGCACCCACAAGCTCCATAAAGTCAGTTCCTGAATTTAGTATGTCACTATACTTTCCAGCTTGTGTAATCTTTCCATCTTTCATGACCTGAAAACAAAGTATAAGTTAATTTTAAGCGATGTGAAAACCAGGAAATGCAATCCTACAAAAAAAAGGAGATGTTATGTAATTGCTCACCAAGATTAGATCCGCTGCAGGTAAGAACTCCATTTGATGAGTAACATATATTACTGTCTTGGATCCCAAAAGGCCCATCAAAACTTCCTGCGGAACAAGTATCGTGGAAAAATAAGTAGCCAATTCAATTATCCATTAAAAGTAAGAGTATTAGGATCTAATGACACGTATACAATTATCAACCCTCCTGAAAAGTATATTAGCTTTTCCAAATATAATTCCAGAAAAAGCATAAAGTCCACCAAAAAGAATGGCATGAGAGATAGCTATAGATTTTACCTTAAAGAGATGAGACCCTGTATGAGCGTCAACAGCACTAAAAGGATCATCAAACAGAAAGATATCAGCATCTTGGTATAGAGCACGTGCAATCTGTATTCTTTGCTTCTGTCCTCCGCTTAAATTAATTCCCCTCTCCCCTATAACGGTCTGATCACCGAATGAGAGGAATTCCAGGTCCTTTTTCAGGGAGCATGCCTCAAGCACTCGTTCGTACTTTTCCCTGTCCATCGGCTTGCCAAACAAAATATTCTCTTCAATTTTTCCACTCTGTATCCAAGGTGACTGAGCAACATAGGCCTTTGTACCACACAACTTGATGGTACCAGATATCTTGGGAACTTCTCCCAAAATACAGGAAAGTAAGCTTGATTTGCCAGAGCCAACAGTACCACAAACCGCAACCCTCATGCCATGAAACACTTTCAAGTTTATATCTTTCAATGTTGGATTCGATGAAGAAATATCCCAGGAGAAATTTCCATCAACTATGTCGATGGCTGTATCAGAACTACCCGCGGGAAGCTTCTCTAAAACATCAGGCAAGTCATCAAGGCATAGGAAAGAAGCAATTCTGTCAAGAGAAACCTTCGTCTGGATTATCACTGAAATTGTTTCTGGAAGATAATATATAGGCTCTTGAAGAATCCTGAATGTTGCGAGCGCAGATAAGATCTTCCCTGACTCAAGTGGGATACCCAACAGCATGCAAGAGCCAAAAGTGGCTACAGACACAAAAGTGGGGGCACCCCAAGAGACAAAGCTGGTAATCGCCAAAGTGTAGACATATTTTTTCAAACACCTAGCTTCGTTCTTTCTGAGCTCAATAATCTTAGACAGAAATTTCATTTCCCATGCCTGAAGTTTGAGAATTCTCATGTTCCTCAAAATCTCAGAAGTTGCCTTCATTCTTTTATCCTTCGATTCCATCAACTTGTCTTGGAACTTCTCTTGCAATCTACCTAATGGAAAGTTCGCCAACATAACTAATGCTGTAGCAAGAAAGGCTGCAATTGAAGCAAGCAAAAGATTTTTATACAAGATCAACACGGCCAGAGAAACTTGAAAGAGGATCAACCACGGATCATGCATATACCAACTGAAGACACCAATCCTGTCAGCATCAACGGTCATGAAATTAATCATTTCTCCATTAGTGTGGCTCTGTTTCGCTTGACATGAAAGTGTCAAACTCTTATTATAGATCTTCGCAATAATTACCGAGCGCATCCTAATCCCAACCTGCTGTAGCCGAAAGATCCAGTGCCTCCGGCAGAGGCTTTCCACAAGCTTTGCGACAAAGAAGGCTGAAACCAGAGCGTATCCCTCATTTTTGAATTCCCGCCTCCCGTTGAGGTATTGAACGAACGTGTCAATGAGATAAGGGCCAACATAAGCGGCAACTGTATATAGAAGTGCTAATATTGCTGTAAACAGAATCTCTTTCCAAGTAGAGAAGAATAGCGCAATTGCCAGCTTTAGCGTGCTTATACTACTCCCAAAACGACCATCTGCCTCAAAATTAGTTCTAAACTTTAGGAAGGACCCGACTACACTATCACAGCTATCTAATTGAGGAACATCCTCGACGTCTAAAGTTTTCTTTTTGCCAAGAGCAATTAGAGAACCCATCCAAGAGAAAGTAAGAATACTAAATAGAGCAGCATTTGAATAAGGAGTCCGACTATCAGCCCATTTGGGCTTAATTGGTGACACTTCACCGCTACTTACACTAGACTCCCCTTTCATAAGGGGTTCTTGGAGGCGGAGGGTGTCCTCACACTCATTTTTCCTGAGAAACCCCACGTAACAGAAGAACAATCCAGTGATAACAGAGACAATGTCAGATATTAAATGAATACATAAAGAATCGTGTTTTTTGTAACGAACAATGTCAATAACAAGACAATAACAAGAAATAGACATATAAAACCCCCACCAAACTCTCAATGAAACTGGGAACTTTTGCTCACCGGAATTAAAGAACTGGTTATGAAAATAAATACAGAGTGTCCCCCAACCAAGTGTTCTAAGCACTAAATCAGCAAGAGTCACCAGTCTATCATCTGACCAGCCAATTCTATACCAATAAAAGTAACTTACCAAGAACAATACAAGATTAAGCACCGAAACACCTAAACAACAAAACAGAGTGTGCTTATACCCCCAAACCCCTTTGTTCTTAAACCCCTTCTTTGAGCCTTTGCTATGATTAACACCCATTTTCAGTTTCTTCCAAACCAACAAAGTAAATAACCAAAGTAACAACAGCAAATGCAATGCACCAGAAAACCCACGTAAGAAAATTGACTCGATAAGAAAATCGGCACCCGAGTACATTACTGGAGATGAGTTTGTAAAAAAAGATAGCAAATCATGCTCTGCTGAATCAGAAAATTCCATTTTGGAGGGTTTATTCGAAATGGTTTCATTTGGCGCTTATATCGATAAAGTCAAACGAACTAGTTTTGCTTTTGTATGCGTACAAATAAGAGTTTGGTTAATTAATTTTGTTTTGCATGCAAACAGCTGCCTCAACTCCTATTATTTCAGCATGCATTCAACTAAGAGCTCGCTGAATTCAGAAGACAGAGACCAAAGGGGTGAAAGACAGCATTCCATTTCCATAGGATGGAGTTAACTTGGTGACCAATTACACGAGAAGTCAACCGAGACAAAAAAAAAATGCCACGTTTCCAGAATAGACAAGAAGGCGTTGGGTGAGAAGAAACGACACAGAAGTTTCAGAGTCCATGTGCTGTGAGTTCTTTATGATTGTAAGCATTAGTTTCTGTGTCGTACCCACCAAGTTCGAACTTGTGGTGTACCTGTTTGGGAATAATTGAAGAAAATATATCTTATAATATGTATTGGACAGGGGCTATTGATGGTGAGGGCGGCTGCTTCCTGTAAACATTAAAATTTTTTTTTTTCATTTTATATTAGACTTCTTAAACTACTCCTTCTAAATTTTAAAATTCCAAAATTAATTAAAATTCATTAATTATTTTAATCTAAATTCTGTTATCAAACTTCACCAACCAATACTTTAATTTCCTTTTATCATTCAATTACTACCTATAATTCCTCTTTCTTCAACCATTAATTTCTCCTGCAAAACTCTGCTTCACTTAAAGCTTGAAAATTTTCATTTTTAAATAAATTATTACAAATTTTTGCAAGTAATTTTGTGAGTATTTTAAAATATACTTTTTATTTAGAATTTATCATTTAAAATATTACATAAATAGTTTTCAGATTTATATTTGGTTTTCAAGAATAATATTAAATTTATAATATTATCATATTTATATTATAACTGAAATTATAATTCTTATATAATGTTTAATTTATGATATGAATATTACAGTTATAATTACATTCAAAACTTATAATATTGTGATGTTAAGTTTCCAAGAAAATTCAGTCACTGAGCTTAAAATTCTGTGGCTAAATTTTATGTTTGCAGTGACATACATTCTGAAAAGAATTAAATATTATTTAATTTTTATTTTATTTTGAAACTTTTTGAATTTGGGTCCTTAAAGTTATGTTTCCAATTTAAAAATCTATTTAGTTGTCATCCTTTTTCTAATTTTAAAAAATCTTATATTTTAATTCTTACAAAATCTTCAATATATTCTTTATAAATTTAATTTATTATATTTTTAAAAATAAAATAAAGAGCAAGTTAAAAAATTATTTTTAAAATATATAACTATTTTATAAAAAATATTTGTAACATCACAATATTATAATATTTAACATTTTATTTATAAAATAAAACCTAAAAAATTTATCTATGTTTTGAATATTTTTTCTATTATTTGAAAATGAATGACTGTTATAGCTCTTGAAAATATACCTTGAATTTTGTTTATTTTTATTAAAATTTAAATAATAAATAGTGGATAAATGACATACAAATGTTTGAAAAAATATCTTACTAAATTTCGAGGCAATAAACACTATCCACGTAAGGGTATCTATTCGAATAAATGAATCGTATTTGTATCGTATCAATAAACTTACAATATTTTTTTATACTCATCCAAATACGATCCATTTATTAATCGTATCAAGAATCCTCAATTTGAATACGATCCATTTATTAATCGTGTTATCCGTTTAATAATCGTATCATCCATTTATTAATCATGTCATTTATTTTTTAAATAGATGCTATATCACAATATGATTGGATCATTAATTCGATCTAATATATTCAATCCATTTAATTAATTAATATAAAATTCAACTTATTTAACTAATTATTTATTTAATATAAAAAATATCACATATAAATAAATAAAATTATTATATTAAATAATTATTTATTTAGACATAATTATTTATTTAAATACGATTACTCATTTAATTAATCGTATCTTAATCGTATTTTAAACAAATAAACGAATTCAAAAGGTCAAATCCCGATACAATTATTAATCGTATAACATGAATACGATCCGTTTATTATTCATATCAAAATTTTTAAATTCAAATTCGTGTCGAATAATCGTGTCGTGATCTAAATTATCATCCTGACCTAAATTATCATCCCATCCCAGACCTAAATTATCATCCCATCCCAAAATAAATGTTCTGATATAGTCACAACTCATAATTAGAGGGAATGCTGGTTCACAAATCATAAGCTTTGTACTACAAAAGTACATGGAAAATTGACAAAAATATCACATTTAAACTAATACTTTCAAAACTGATCATATTAAAAAAAATCTTGTCAAATTAAATTAAAAATATATTATTTTTGAATGAAATTACCTCCGTAACCAAAACGAAAAAACTCTCACTTTTTAGTTCAGTATTTCTCACTTTGACTTACTTCCCAAATTTAACTCTTGATTGAATTTAAAAACACCGTAGATCAGAGAAAATTTTTGCGATAAAAAATTGCGTTTATATCTGTGCAAAGAATTGAGGATAATAATTTTTTTGAAAAATAGGTGAATTTCAGTTCTTAATTTCAAACCAAATTTTAAATTTTTTGAGAAATCAACATGTAAATGATTTTTTAGATATTGTATTGTAGTTTAAATATAAAAAATGATAATATTGATGGCAAATGAGATATTTTTTTAATCAAAAATTCTATGGAGAAATTTTTGACACTTTTAAAATTAGAATAATTTTGAGAGTACATATTTTATTGATTACAGAAATTAGATTTTATTGATTTTAATGATAAAGATTTAAATGATTTCAAAAGCATAATTTAGTTGATTTCTATAGTAGGAATATAATTGATTTCGAAAGTCGAATTTAACTGAATTCGATAATAGGAATATAATTGATTTCGAAATTCGAATTTAACTTAATTCGATAATAGGAATATAACTGATTTCGATAGTTAAATTTAATTGATTTTGATAGTATGAATATAACTAATTTCGAAAGTGGGATTTAATTGATTTTAATAATAAGAATATAAATGATTTTGAAAGTAGGATTTTATTGATTTCTAATTTATTAATTTTGAAAGTAATAGTTAAACTGATTTTAAAAGTAGAAATTTATCTGAGTTATCTATTGCTTACTTATTGTAATACAGGTATGATTGATCAAATTTCATTACTTGTATGACACAGAGGTTTAGTAACAATCGAACCAAATAGTGGCGAGTCTTACGTGATGGTTTTTTAAGAGAGTTTTGTGTGGAGCATATAGTAATATACGAATAGTTTATGCAGATGTTATACAATTATTTTGAGATAAATCCTGTAGAATTTACTATTAAAACAAAGATGTTTTATAGAGAGTGTATACAACCAAGGGTTGTACCAGTTATACCAACTGACATTATAAAGGAATCAGACTTTGAATTTTCTATGATCATAAACTAGGTTTTCATATATGAAGCAATGGGAGTTTGTACAATGTATACTACTATTGAGCCTATAAATCACGTAGAAACTACAAATTTGAACACGATAGGATCTTCTATATATCTGTTTATTTCTTTGAGAGAAAGCAATCAAGTGAACTATATATTTGGTGCTATACCCCCAAGTCAGCAATGTACTGGTATAAATGTTTTTCAAATATTTTCTTACACGTTGACCCATTAGTAACGAACCTACTATTGAGGATGAAAGTTCTATAACCTTAATCATGCTTAAAATGTAAGTTTTGCACTCAAGAACCCTAACCTAAATTAAAGAAAAATAATGGGTTTCATGAAGACTAACCTTAGGGTTTTAAATGCTCTACTTGAGTGCTTTCAAAATTTGATGAAGATTAGGACCAAAACTATGGATCACTCTTCACTTGACACCATCCTCTTCCTTCCTCAAAGTGGCTAAAATTTGCTTGAGAGAGACAATGAAAATTAAGTCATTTTCTTTCCAAAAATAAAAGAAAATAAAAATATTTTTATATATATATTTTTATTATTTAATTACATATTTATCTTATAAATATATTAAACAAATAAAAATAATGTGATACAATCCCTCTCATCTTTGTAAGATGCAACTAAGTTATTTGGACCAATTATCAAATGACATATAAATGGAAATGCATTAACCATTCACAAAGTACCATTTATCAACATATTAACCATTAATATTTAATATTTATCTAACTTTTTAACACTTAAAGAAATTATATATAGGCATCATAATTAATATTTTAATTAATATTTTGAATTTTCAAAAATCCAAAATTAGGGCACATTTATCATAATGCCCTTGGTCACATTTACACATAAGGGTAAAATGATCTTTTATCTAAATTAAACACTTTAATTTAGATTTTATTATTTTATATTCAAATCATATTTTAATATGTTTGATAATCATAATTATCAAATTTAAATATATAATTTATAATAAATTACACACATATATCACATTAGGGGCAAAATAGTTATTTTGCACTAAATAAAACTATTTCATTTAATTTTTATCATTTTGTCTTAAAATCATATTTTAATATTTTTGATAATTATCATTATCAAATTTGGCAAGTTATTTACATTAAATAACTTTATGATATCAATATATCATCTCTTTAACACTTTAAAGAGTTGTTAATACGTATAACCGTTATACGTATCAATTTTGGCTTATTTATATATTATCATGAGGGTGCTAGCCATTTTTTGATAAATTTTATCTCTCTCTAATGTGAAGAAGCTTTAAAAGATCTTGGTAGACCATGAAGGTTCACCATGACTTAGTCGTGAATATAGTATCGAACGTTTCAGCTCTGAATATTTTGGTTGCTCATCAACTATGGTTAGTATCTAGAAATATGCCATAGTTTCTAAGTCACGATAAAGAAGTATCTTCATCAAACCTTTCATTGATTATACTTAAGGTGTGAGTAATATCCTTCCGTCATTGTATCTTAAACGAGATAGGGGTTTATGAACTGTCAAAATCTTAATCTCAATTCTACTTTGAATCGTCGATCATATGTCAACATTATACGACGACCATTGACTTATAATCTAAACATCATATCGACATTCGATTAGGAACTCAACTTAAACTGAGGCAACGATAATTCTCAGTCCGATATGTCAAGCCAATGAATTCCCTCTTGACTGTCAATCGAGCACCTATATAAATAAAGCATACCCAAACTGGCTTCTTGTATAAGGCGTGATTAGCCCTGCACGTATACACCATATGAAATATACCCATCTATATAGAGTTTGATTCCAAACATATTAGGTCAAAGGATTACATCACACACTATTATAATCTATCGATAAATTATTGACTGCATGCATACCATGTGATACATTGATATTCGATCCTGTTTGATAAATAGTTCACCAACTATAAATCCACACTAATACCCTTATGAAAATACTCATATTGTCAGCCTACATATATTATCATATAATATCATTAGATGACAACTAATATGCTTATTATATGATATAGTTGCCCATTCCACACTACATATGTAGGGAATGATTTGATAATTTATTTAATAATTAAATAAAATTATCTGAATAATTTACATACATTCTTCATTCATTTGCATGAAAAATAAAGGAAGCAGCAAATGTATGAAAAAAAAAGAACTATTTCTTTCATTAATAAATACAAAAGTTTATACAAGATCATAAGTCCTGAAATCGACAACATGAATAGTTTCTAAGACATATACACTAACAATTTAGAAATAAGGATTGATCATTTGAAAGTGTTTTAAAATATTTTTATGAAAAATATGTACTAGTATAGTTTTATAAGTTCTTAATAAGCGTTTTAAACCTAAAGAATGTTTATTAAGAATTTATGAAAATTGTTACTTGTAGATCCTACATACTGGGATGTGATATATCCCCATTTCTCTTAATGACTGGCATGATCACAAGTTGAAAAGAAATTAACAATTTTCCTCCTTTAATGTTGTAATTTTCTTTTATTGCTTCCCTATTTTCACTGTGCATATCATATCCCGACCCGTGGATCCCACCTGTGACAACGCCACAGACCTCTAGGGTGTACCCAATAACACAGAATACAACCTATAGGCCTATAAGGCTTTTATAAAGTCTATCTATCACAAAAACATTACATCACACTTTCAAAATCCATCCTCACACCCAAACTCCAATAGATAAATCAAGCCACAAACACTTCGAATAAATCTGTGCGCACATTAGATACAACATTCATCATAAGTAAAGCAGTGGGAATCCATTCCCAAAC
>JAVXUL010162168.1:0-13305 GCA_035590515.1 Trichilia minutiflora | reverse complement strand
GCTTGTTTTTATTTACTTGGAGTTTGGGTGTTAGGTTGGGTTGATTTTAGAAGTGTTTTGAAAACAGGTTTTGTGAAAGCCTTACAAGCCTACAGGGGGTATTCTGTGTGATTGAGTGCACCTTGAAGGTCTTTGGCGTCTGTCACAGTTAGGCCCCATAGTTTGGGGTGTGACAAAAAGGCCTTCATATTACTATTGATTAATATTTTGCTTGTTAATGCAATATTGATTGTATAATAAATAAATGTATTTAAATTGTTTGAATACATATATATACATGCCATAATGTTTTGTTATGTGTTTAATTTTGTTAAATGCAAAAAGATATGTTTGATATATATAAATGATTATACATTTAACTAAGTGTATGCATGTATATTTGATGTATATGTATGCATTTGTTACACATTATTGTAATATGCTATATAACATATTGATGTTTGCTAAGGTATATAGATGTATGTCGAAATGTATATACATAAAACAAAACGTTAGGCATGATTTCGAATAAATTTGATTTGTCTGATACTATTAGTAATTGTTACTAATAAAATTGGCTTGACACGTTAATCATGTCAACATAATAAGTTAGCTAGGTTAGTGATGGGTTGCTTAAGTTTGACCAGTTAACGTTGATCAACCAATTAATAACCACGAACAAGCAAAATGAGGTTCTAGTTTGCTTAGTTACCTTAATATATTCACAAACCAACATATGTATAATAGTTATACATGGGTTAACAATTTGAGAATTGTTACCAAAAAACAAATATAGGAAGCTACTTAATATACATATGTATATAAGATATATATATGTGTATTAATGTTATAAAATATTTATTCATCTGATGGACACATATTTGTAAATATTAAATTATTTAATATTAATATCTTTTTAAGATATACATTGCATGTTAAGACATATGTATGGCATATGTGAGACTAACATGTATATCGACTTCCTGTATAAATTATTAAATCCTAACCTCCCATTGTGGGATGACGTTGACATCTTTGACATAAATTAGTATCCCAAGATTTCTATTATGTGAGGGATATTGATTTGTGTTATAGAAATCCATCACCTAGTTCTTGGGTACGTATTTTCACCTTGACTAAGATTTCTATTATGTGAAGGGGAGGTGAAAATAACATCTTGAGACGGTGCAATGGTTTGGGTTTAACTGACCTAGGGTGCCAAGATTTCTAAAATGTGAGGTATCTAAAGTTAAGGCTAAACAAAGAATCAGACCTTATATGAAGATGTAAATGGAAAAGAGTTTTCTACTTATTGGGGTTAATTAACCAAAATTTCTATTATGTGAGGTTAGTTAATTCTGATAAGACGTTGATTCCCCACTAAGATATAAAAATATCCAATGAAACTTTTGGATCTTAACAAGGGACTGTAGGATTCAAATTAAATAGTGAGAGCTATTGTAATATTAGCATTCATAATAACTCTCAAATTGTTTGAGTGTTATAAATTAAAATTGTTTGATTTAATAAATGCAAATTGCTAACAACAGTTTTCTGCTTCTCTTCAGTTTTCTCATAGAAATATGATATAACAATGTTCTCTCAAATTACTTAGATACTTTTGATAGGTTATTTTTCAGAATTGGCTTTGATAATTGAGAATTGTTCTTGATTTCAAAGACTTGGTTGTGTCTTGGCAGTTAAGATGCCAATGGAGTTTAATTATAATGCTTCTTTTAAAGAGCATAAAATATTAAACCAAGGGCATATGAATAATCGACGTGCATGAGATTATTTGGTAATCTTAATTATTGAGAACTATAAACTATACATGAGAATGTCTCAAAAGTTTGTGGCATATTTCTTATTTTACAAGAGTTGTACAATAAGACTTCTCAAGTCATCGATTAAATGTTGTGTACTTTCTCTTTTAATATAAGACTAAGAGACAGATTTCATCTGATGATTGAATCATAAAGATGATTAATATCATTAGGTGATTGGATATTTATTATATGGTTATGTCAAACCAATACAAAGTGAATTTGATTCTCCAGTCTCATCCTTAAAGTTATAAACTGTTTATAATCAGTAAAGTCTTGAACAATTGAGTGATCTCTTCTTGAATCACTTGATAGGCTTCAAGAGTTCTATTAGTAGAACAAATGAGGAAAGAGATAAAGAAAATGTCTATGAGGCTTTAATTAGTTGGACTAATATAAAGCTAAAGTAGCAAAATTTTTAGGCACAAAAGTTGAACCTAATAGAACAAGGAACTTTATGAAAGCTCTAACTAAGACCCAAAAGGCCAAGATTTAAGGAAAAATATTTCCACTGTGATAAGGAAGAACATGATTCGAGAAATTGTCCTCTATACCTTCATACTCTTATGAAGACTTATGAATGGTAATAATGTTCTTAAAATTGAATAAGTGTTATTCAATAACATCTATTATATAATAATGGACTAATATCATAGTTGTTTTGTAAAGGTAAATAATTATAGCTTTACTGACTACCTGCAACAAAGCTAAAGCTTCTGAAAAAATGTCCGTCAAAGTTATTCAATGTTCTGTATATGATATGGAATGCATAAAATCCCAAACATATTCTATGATAATATGGGATTATCCAGTTTATGTTAAATTAGTTAAAATTGATAAATTGGATATAAAATTTAAGAAGGGTCACTTAAAGATATATCCTAAAGATGGTTTAGGATATCATCTTTCCATGTTGTCTAATCAAAAAGTTTTATTAATCAATTTGCATACTTTTTAAAAGAATAGTTCTTAGAAGAAGTTGATGAAAAGAAAAATGCTAAGTCCAAGGAGAAGTCCTTTGTAGCTTAGACCGAGAAAGGTGATAAAGATACCTTTAAACCAGTTAATCTCAATACTAAATTCTAGCTCATAAATATTCTAGTATGTCATTACTTCTAGTGTGATATAAACTTCTTTATAAGTAGAATTTTGATTCGTGCTTAGTGGGAGAAGTATTCATTATGATGAATCTAGAATTTTGAGAAGCATTCCTGAATGAGATTTCAGAAAAATGACTAAAGGGGATGGATTCTTGAGAATAATCCATATGTACTAATCAAGTTTAAATACTTGCTGATCTTTCGTTGGGAATTATTCTTATTGGATATGGAAGGATCTTTAAGAGAAAGACTAGTTTGGATGAATATGTATGGCTCTATATGAATCATGGTTAGTAATATATGGGTATACTCAGAAATAATAGTTAGAGTATGGGAATCTATTTATCGATAACCATACTTACATTCATTCAACTTTTGTTTAGTCATTACAGCATACCGTGATTTAAATATCTGACAGATGATTATTAAAATAAAATTCTCAATGGGATTTGAGAAAAGTTTTAATGATAACAACCTATAAGGTTGGTATCCATTATAGATAGAAATAAGGTATGTGAGTTGCATCAATCCTTGTAAGGATTGAAGCAAGCTTTTCTGAGTTGGAATAATTATTTTGAAATGATCAAATGGTTTGATTTTTAGTTAAAATCCAGATAACTCTTGTATTTATCAGAGGGTTATAGATCATACTATTATGTTTCCAATACAATATGTACATGACATATTATTGCTGAAAATAATATTATCATGATGATTGAGATAACAACTGGTTATGTAGAACCTTCTCAATCAAAGATCTAAGAGAAATGACCAATATCCTTAGTAATACGATCTATAGTGATAGACTGAATGGAATAATTTAATTATTCTATTAATATGTATATAGTAAAATGTTGAAATGGTTCAACATTATAAATTCTAAAAGAATTCTTCTGTACTTTGATAATAGTCTTAATCTTTTGAAGATTTTGATCTAAAGACTAATCAAAGTGATGCAGCGGATGCGTAATGTACCTTATACTTCGGTTGTCGATAATGTACGCAATTCTATATACAAAACCTGATATATAAACTTTTGTAAATATTACAAATTGATATCAGCTTATTCTAAGGATGGTCAGTTGTTAACACAATCCTTATCTACTTATGAAGTATCAAGGATTTAATCTGAGTATTAGACTTCAAATATTGATTATTCAAGAATCTCATATTCTGATTATAACTCAGACATGGATGATAAATTTTTTGCATCCATGTAGCTTTCTCTATAAAGCTGAATATTTTGCTGTTTTTGAAACTGTAAAAAAGGTAGTTTAGATACACTAGTTTGAATCTAAATTTAATGCGATTTCTTATTTAGGTTATTTGATAACCATACACTATATGATAATATTAGTATTATCGCATATATATAGGAACTAAAATCTTGCTAAAAGCCTCTTTTCGATATTCGACAAATATTTCATATTTGAAAGACATCGTTGGTGCTGAAGAGATATTGACAAAGAAAACAACATTCTTTGGGTCTATTCATTTATTCCTTGTACTTAGTCTTTTGCATTCTAGAGAAAGAAAGCTTTGTACTGCAATTATTGCATGACCACTTTTTCAAGAGAGTTAATTATAAGTTTCTAACATTCTTAGTGCCCTAAATACATCAAATATAAGTTTGCATACTAAAGATCTAGGCATTTAGCAAAAATTAATAAATAAAATTCATATAAAAACATACCTAATGGTCATACTCTCTTAAATTTATATTCAACCAATTTGAAGCTTTAGAGAACCAAATTGGGATCCCCTCTAGAGAGTAATGCACTCCCTTCATTGGCCTTAACAAAACTTAATCAAAATACCTTTTGATCAAGATATATTGTCTAACAAGACTAAGGTTTCCAACACTTGAAAAAATAACTTCAACACTTGAAATTGCTCTCACACATGTATAGATCACTTCTCAAGGATCAAGAACGCTATATTTATTGGTTTAAATGATCAAAAATTCATTACCATTCAATGTAATGAAAAATTCAGCCAAAAGGGAAAGCAAACCCATTTTTCTTTCTTTTTCTTTCATTTTCATCAAATGAAAATTATTTTTATTTTCCATAATTTTCATATTTATATTTTTCCATTTAATTAACAATTAATTAAATAAAAATACATGACAAAAATATGGTGCCGTGTGGTTTAGATGGAGCCATATCTCATGCAAATCCACCCTTAATTTTTTTACTTAAGTGTAAGGCTAAGATTATGTCATTTGTCAAATTCTTGTTTGCTACGATAAAAACTTAACAGATATCACTTATATCATACATAAGTTTAAGTTAACTAATCAAATTATCTTAGCTTAATTTGTTAAAGTAATGTATAATCAAATTAGAGAATTTTAAAGTCTTACTAGTTAACTTATAGTAAGACTCTATAGATTCATTGTAAATTCGACAATAGACAATATAATTAAATTAAACTCTTTAATTCTTTTATTTAATTAATCTTTATAAGATTAATTAAATATGTCTACAAATCAATTGACACTTAGTCATGTAATACGACCTCCGAATTATAATAAAGTGTAAAGCTTCAAGAGTAAGCCTTTTCGTTATTAATTGCCATATAATTTAATTCTTTCATCACACAATGCTCCAATTAGATCAAGGGTATGCTATAATCTTCAAACCCTTTTAAATTCAATATTATATATAATAAATAAAAGATTACAACTCTATTGTGTGTTACCATTGAGATTCCGCTTCTCAATTGCACATAATACATTACCCAAGCCTAGATTTTTCTGAGTTAAATATATATTATTCACATAGAGTACTCTACCTCAAATACTAAGACTGATGGATTCTTTCATGAACACTCACATACCTTTATGAATATCTCACCAGATCTAATGACTACCTATCATAAGCTTGAATATAGACTTGCCCTGAGTAATATCAAAGTATAATAATTCACCCATAAGATAACCATGGTATTGTAAAGTCTAAGAATTACTTACACAACTGATACAATGAATATTTAATTAACAATTAAGTGTAATTAGCATTTGAACAAACTGTGTGAGTCTATTCAGTGAATTCATACTCAACCAATGAGCACCTATACATTTCTTTTGATGTCTCTACATAACTAATCTATGAAATTGATTACATCTATCGCACAAAGTAAAAATAGAGTATATTAGTCTTTTTAGTACTATAAAGGCTATACTTTATAGTCCCCCGATTAGAAACATTTAAGAATGATGCTACTAACACACAGTCTCATAAATATGAACTCATCAAATAGTGTGTATTATATATATTCTATGGGCTTTATCATGACATGTAAATCATAGATACATAATATCATGATAAACGATAATAGAAATAGATATATTCATTTTGTTGATCAAAAGATTTTCAAGAGATTGACTTTTACGACATATATCTCTTTCAATCTTCCACTTGCACTCAAAGCCAATCACCTTAGGACAAAGATCCATTTTCCTAAAATGGTCATTGTACATCCTTTGAGATAAGGATTTGATGAATGGATTTGTAATATTTTATTTTGAGGGTATTCATTCAATATGAATATGTCCCTAGAATGTGATTGGAATTCTTATGACACTTTAGTTCCTGGGTTAGTGCTATAGCCCCATTGTTATCCTAATACAATAGAATTGGATTAACAAAGGTAGGAACTACATTAAGTTCATAAATGAATTTTTCATCTAAACGCCCTCTTTTGCAGCATCTGAAGCTGCTACATATTCTGCTTTTATAGTAGAATCCGCAGTAACAATAGTAACTTTCTATTTAAAACTCATCCAACTTACTACTCCACCATTTAAGGTAAACATATATCTTAAAATCAATTTGCTATCATCTTTATCCAACTGAAAATTCAAGTCAGTGTCACCCCAAGTACCAAGTCATATCCCCTATATATGAGAAATAATTCTTCAGTCCTTCTCAAGTACTTCAGAATTATTTTTATAATTTTTCAATGACTCTTACCTGGATCAACCTAAAACCTATTCATAACACTTAGAGCATAAGCCATACTTGATCTCGTACATAGTATAATATACATGATAGAATCAGTTGCCAAGATATTTGATATCTTACTCACGTATTTTCTGTCTAATTGTGTTTTAGGAGACGTTCTCTTAGAGAGAGTAACTCCATGACACATCTACGTATATCTTTCCTTGGAGTTTTTCATACTAAATCTCATTCACACTTTATTTATGTACATAGACGGGGATAATCCTAATATATTCTTAAATTTATCATGATAAATTTTTATACCCTATATGTAAGATACTTGTCCTGTGTCTTTTATAGAGAAATTATACGATAATCTTTATTAACTATAATATTCCTACATCATTCTTAATGATTAATATGTCATCCACATATAAAATTAAATGCCATTATACTCTCATTAACCCTTTTTTGTAAACATATGGATCATCAAAATACTTTTAATGAAATCAAACTCTTTGATTATCTCATTAACATATATATTCCATAATTAAGAAGCTTGTGTAAGTCTATAAATAGACTTCTATAGCTTGCATACTAAATATTTTCAATAAATATAAAAAACCTTCAGGTTATGTCAAGTACACATCCTCTTTCAAATAACTATTAATTATGAAAGGTAGTTTTAACATCCACCTACTAATCTTATAATCATAGTATGTAGCTATAGCAAATAAAATCCAAATAGAATTAAGCATAGCTATAAGTAAAAATATCCAATACCTTCAGATGGTTCAATCAAAGTCCATACTTGGTTGGAATATATGGAGTCCATTTAGGATTTCATGGTCTTCAAGCCATTTCTCTAAGTCAATACTACTTATCACCTCATAATAGGTCACAGGATCCTCACCAACAGTAAGAAAAAGGTCATATCTACCTTTTCAATGATATCCAACATATCTATCAAGTAACCATGATATCCTAACTAACCTATATATCTTAGTGTTTACAGATTTCTGAATAAGTTCTTTTAAAGTTTGAGTGTTAGTCTGTAGTTAAGAAATTATTAAAAAAATTTTCAAGTTCTATTTTATTACTATCATATCTATCTTGAAGAAACTCTTTCTATAAGAAAATACCATGCTTAGAAACAAACATATTTTATTTTTCAGCATAATAGAATTAGTATCCAATAGACTCTATTGGATACCCTACAAAACTACATCTACTACTTCTAACTTCAATCTTCTGGCGATAAGCCTTTTTACTAAACAACCCTAAACTTTAACATATTTAAAGTTAGGCCTATTCCACTTCCATATTTTATATTGAACTTAATATACTGATTTTAGAAACTTTATTCAAAATATGGTTAGTAATTTTGAGAGCATATCCCTAAAGGAATACCGGAAGATCAACATTGTTCATCATGGAACATGCTATATATCTCATAAAGCATGATTTCTCCTATATATACACACCAATCAACTGTAGTGTAGCTGGAGGAATCCATTATGATACAATTTCCTGAGCTTTGAGATAATTTAAAAACTTATGACTTAAGTATTCACCCTCATAATCTAATCGGAAGGCTTTAATACTTTTATCGAGTTGGTTTTCTATTTCACTTGCATATTCTATGAATTTTTCAAAGGTTTTAGATTTGTGTTTCAACAAGAATACGTATCCAAAAATTTTGAGATTCTGACCATTATAAAAGATGGATACATTTCACCCATAATTATAGATAAAGCAACTAAAAAAAGAAAACCCAAACCTAAACAAGATTGGATCATAAAAGAGAAAACCTAATTTCAATTGAATGACAAGGAAATGAATATGTTATATTATGCATTAGACAGGATAAAATACAATAGAATTTTTGGATGTGATATAGCTAAAGTAATATGGGATACATTAGATATCACAGATGAAGGCACAAGTAGATTAAGAACTCCAAAATTAATTTGTTAGTGCATGATTATAAGCTCTTCAAGATGAAACCTTATGAAAATATTAAGGACATGTATATTAGGTTCATGAACATTATTAATGGCTTGAAAGCGTTAGGTGGAATATATTCTATTACAATATTGTAACAAAAATTCTTAGAAGTTTACCCGAGTCTCGAGAAGCAAAAGTGATAGCCATTCAAAAAGCCAAAGACGTAGGCAAATTACCACTTGAAAAGTTACTTTGAGTACTCATGACGTATAAGTTAGAAGCTATTAGAAATGAAAATAAAGATAGAGAAATGGGAAGAAATAATCTGGCAATAAAAAGCACAAAAATTAAAAAGAAAAGTTTTCATATGACAATAAATTCATGTTAATAGCCAAAAAATTAAAGAAGTATCTCAACAAAGATAGGCTAAAGACAAAAGATTAGAGAAGCAGAGAGTATCTTCATAGGGATTAACACACGAGAAACGAAGAAGAAGAGATAATGTACCATGAATACAAGAGACTTGGTTATACAAGACCTGAGTGTCCTGTACGAAAGAATAATAGAGATAAGCGAATAAAGAAAGTAATGAAATTTATATGGGATGACTAGCTCAGTGAAGATAATTCATCATCATCATCAAACAATGAGCATGCCTACATGTGCTTCATTGGTAAACAAACAGTGACAATAAATAGATAACTATCTATATTTAAAATTATTTATATGATAAGTTATTGAATCCATTTAAAGACTTGCATGATAGTTTTGAAAAATTGATTTCTAAAAATCACAAGCTCAAGGTAAAGTTGATATTATGTCAAATAAACTGATTTCATTGAAAGAATTGAAACATATTTTTAAAAAAGAAAAGAAGAAATATCTAGAAGAAATCCAAGATCTCAAAATGAAATCAAATGACCTCAATGAAATAGTATTAAAATTCACCAATGATCAAAAGAATTTGAAACTTCTTTTAGGATCCTAAAAGCATGTTTTTGATAAGTGTGGCATTAGATTTAAACCATATGCAAAATAAAAGTTTTACAAAAATCATTTTATTAAACCCTTTCCCAAAATTACAGTCAATACCATATATAATTACTGTAATATTTATGAGCATGTGAATCATAAATATCCCAATAAGGGAAATACTTTTGGAAAGAACATGATTTGGGTTCCAAAAGAAACTAGAATTAACTCAAAAGGACCCAAGTAAGTTTGGGTATCAAAAAATTTTTTTTAGTTATATTTTTCAAATACCAAAAAGATTGGAGAAAATCCTTAATAGTGGTTATTCATAGTATGAAATGAAGGATATATCCCTACAATCAAGATTGACAAAATTAGAAAATAGTGGATATAACAAATTGGGAACAACACTTAAGAAAATTCTTTGGCTCAAATCATGAATGTAATAAAATCTTTTTTATTACAAATTTATGTTGAAAAGAAAATTGAATGCCTTAATGATGTTTATAAAATAACCTTATTACTGTGAAAACTTTCAGTTGTTCTTTAAATGGATATCAATTGTCTTAAAAGGATGTTAGCTTAAATGAGTGAAAAATGTGCTCACGAAAATTTGTTTAGCATATCCACGTCCCAGTTGTGTCTTATAAAAGATTCCTTGATGTTACATCTATCCCTAAAAAACTTCCTTTGCAATGAATTAGGCATGATGAACTTTGTAAAATGTGTTTTAATTTGTTTGAAAAATGGCTCTGAACTTGTTCGAATGCTTTTTGTGTAAAAAGATCAAATATTTACCCTTTAAGTATCGATACATATGAAAAGTGTATCAATATATAGCTACGTTAAACGCGAAATATATCAATATCATAGATGTGTTTCAAAAAGGTATCACAAGTATTGATACCTTGTACCTGAATATCGATAAACAGTGACCAAATGTTGATAATCATATGATTTGTATCAAAACTTACAAGTGTATTCAATGCTCATTAATTGCACAAATTGGCACGATGGCTGATGGATGACATTTATCAAATCCCTAAAGGTCTTTTCTTTTTATTTTTTTCTATTTTAAATTTTCTCCAATAAATGAACAACATGTACCCCTCGTCTTCTTTTTCAAAAAGTTGTTATAGTTTTAAGTTCTAAAAATTTGAAAAATTAAGTCTTTAAGTATCGATAGATATCACATAAGTATCGATACTTCTTTCTACTAAACAGAGCACGTATCGACCCTAAAAATTTAGTTTTTCTCTTTCTTTTTATTTCATTCAAAACCTGAAAATATCATCAACCTATAGCCATATATCAACCCTAAATCCTTGTCTCTCTCTCTCTCATTAAACCAAATAATATTATTCTCTCAGATAAACCCCACTCTCGTTTCTTTTAAAAATTTAATAAAATGGTGAAGTTGAAGATTCCTATTAGCGATGAATCAAACCAAAAAAAAGGAAGATAGGAATATCAAGCAGAAAAAATCTTCCACAGGAATCAAATGTATGGGGTTTTCTTACCTGAGAAACCAAGGAAAGATTCGTGGCACACTATATCCATTGAAGAATTATCTTTGGACAGGTAATTAATTTAGAATTTTTAAGTTTGATTAATTTTTCTTACCTTGAAACATTTAGTTCTTTTGGATGGATAAACTTCTTAAAATACTAAGAACCCTATTACAAAAAATTAATTCGATTATTTTACTCAAGCATTGACATTATTACTCCTTATACTGAACATAGATGGTTGAATAAGTTTAAAACTTCTGTTAGAGGACACATTTTTTATGTTGATGGAACTTTGTTAGAAAGACGTGTGGTGCAATCTGATGGAGAGAAATTGAAGGTTCTATGGCCTAAATCATGCATAAAATGTAAGTTTTCAGCACAAAAATCCTAGGTTAATTACAAGGAAAATAATGGTTTTCAACTTGAATTACCTTGGGGTTTTAACTACTCTAATTACGAGGATGATAACTTGATAAAGATAAGAGATTAAAGCCTAACTCCTCTCCACTTTACACCATCCTCTCTTCTTCTCCATGGTTGGCCGAACTTGACTAGAGAGAGAGCCATTTTTTCTTTATTTTTTCATACCAAAAATTAAAGAAAATATTTATATTTATATTTTTCTTTTTCTTTTTGTTTCCATTTATTTTATATCATATTTATCTAATAAATATATTAAATAAATAGAACTAATGTGATACAAACACCCTTATGTTAGATGTGTGCAACCATACATTTGGACCAATGGGCATTAAACACAAAATCAATCAATATAAATCAATCAAAAATCAACATTTGTTTTAATATTAACCATTTATATTAAACAAATTTTATCTAATCATTTAAAACTTAAATACATTAGATAAATGCCAATGGATTTAAACAAAATCCATAAATTTTGTGCAATTATAATAATGCCCTTGGTCACATTTACATATAAGGGTAAAATGATCATTTCTACCTAAATTAAATACTTTAATTTAGATTTTATCATTTTATATTAAAATCCTATTTTAATATGTTTGATAATCACAATTATCAAATTTAAATATGTAATTTACAATAAATTACACATATGTATCATATAGGGGCAAAATGGTTATTTTGTACTAAATTAAATAATTTAATTTAGTTTTCACCATTTTGCTTAAAATCACATTTTAACTATTTGACAATATTATCAACTCTGACAAGTAATTTACATTAAATTATCTCTTCAACACATTAAAGAGTATTAATATATATAATAGTTATACGTATCAATTTCAGCTTATTTCTATATTATCATTAGGGTGCTAGCTCTTTTCTGATAATATTTTATCTCTCTCTCATGTGAAGAAGCGTTAGAGGATCTTGATGGACCATGAAGGTTCACCGTGACTCAGCCGTGAGCATATGCTGAACATTTCAACTCTAAATATTTTGATTGCTCAACGACTATAGTTAATATCTAGCAATGCACCATAGTCCCTAATTCACAATAAAGAAGTATATTCATCAAACCTTTCCTTGATTGTATGTAATGTATGAGTATTATTCTTTCATCATCATATCCAGATCGAGAAAGGGTTTATGGACTATAAAAATCCTAATCTTGATACACTTTCAAGTTGTTGATCATATGTCAATATTATACTGTGGCCACAAACTTATAATTAAAACATCATATCAACATTCGATTAGGAACTCGACTCGAACATAGGCAATAGGATTTCTTAGTCTAATATCTCGAGCCAATGAATTTAATCTTAACTATCAACCGAATACCTATATAAACCAAGCATACCCAAATTGGTTTCTTATACAAGGCGTGATTAGCCTTGCATTTGGTACCCTTTGAAACCCATACAAGTTTAGGTCCTCTATATGTTTTGTTCCTAATTGAGCATTTATTAATGTAATGTTCTTTTCTACAACAATAGTCACATACAATGGAAGACTTGGCTTGCTTTGATGCTTTAACAAAATAATTAGAGTATGATTTTTGTTTAGCACTAGGTTTGTATCCAAGTCCTGCCTTATCAAA
>JAVXUL010162157.1:0-28570 GCA_035590515.1 Trichilia minutiflora | reverse complement strand
AATTTTCAATGAAGCATTGTCTGTTTTCAACAAGTTTTTTCCAACAATAACATCAAAGAAGAGGGCTAGATCGGAAGGTTTTTCTAACGAAAGATCAAATTCGTTGTTATCAAATGAACGATCAGTTAGAGGGCCGAACCTTGGCAAGATTGGAATTCAAAGTCATGCCCTTCCCAGTGGTTTTGAACTTGAGCAGCAAAAGTCTGAAGAACGAGTAAAAAGTACTGTTCCAAACAAACGTACTCGAACCTCCCTGGTGGATGTTAGGGTTTGTATCAAAGACTTTTGTTTTCAATTTTTTTCCTAGATCATTTTTTTTCTTGTTTTGGTTGCTCATCAAGTATAGTGTATTAGTCTGTTTTAATTTACTTCTAATGAAATACTTTAGTTGTCTTATGGGTTAGTCAGTTGGTATTGTGGTGGTGTTATTTTTGAGAATCATCAGCTGCTGATGCAGTTATTATAACTGATATCCTGCTTTTTTAATTGTAATTCAAAAGATATTCTTCCTTGTAATATGAAAGCCCGGTTTATTTTTACGTTTTTCTTTCTTTCCAGTTCTTACTGGTACACCCCCACCCCCACCCCCATCCACATGTGTCCATGTTGCAGTTTCTCTGATCATAACCTGAATGTGGCCTATGTGTTGAGATTTCTTGTTTTTCAATTCTCTGTCCTCTCTAAACTGCACAATTGCAGTGTTGGTAGTTTGCTATTGGTTTGAACTGAAGTTGTGTGTAACGTGCTGATTCCTGGATAAATTATTGATTAATGTCAATAAAAATTTGCATCTAATAAATCTAGATGGATGTGCAGGGCAATGCTTTTGTTCGGCCACCTAGTGCTGTAGATAGGGATAGGGAAATGCTAAGATTAGCAAATAGTGGTGGAGCTCAGGGTGAGGATCGAGCTTTAACAATTGGTGTTGATGGTTGGGAAAAATCAAAAATGAAGAAAAAGCGTTCTGGGATAAAGCCAGAAGTATCTTCAAGTTTTGTGTCATCTAAAAGTATTGATGGCTACCGGGACCCTAAACAGGGAATGCAGCAAAGACCTGTTCCTGATGCCAGGCCAAGGTTAAATAATGACTCTCATGGGTTCAGGTGTGATTTGTTGGACCGCTACTATTCCTGCTTATGTCCATGTTGTCTATTTGTACAATTGGCATAATAATATTTATTACATGTCTTCATTTGGGAGTGTTAGAAATGAACGATGGAAACTGCTGGTCCTTGCTTTGATATTTATCACCTTTATTATGACCGGAGATCCCTTAATCTAATAATACAAAAAGTTTCTGAGCACAGTTAATCGTTAACCAAATTTTGATGTGATTTTCTCAAGTCTCAACTTTATCTAGAATACAATCCATCATCGGCTTATTGTTTTATGCTCTTCTGCTTCAATTGACAAGGAAGTTCTGGTTTTTAATGCTTATATCTAAAGCACTCTAGGTTCATGTTAATTGTGGTTTCTATCTCACAGCTTTTCTTTGAGTTTCTTATTCTGTTTGTAGGAAATTGTTAATTATGAGAGACAATTTTCATAAAATATACATTTTCTCTCCCTTTTTGAAAGTTCTTTGATAAATACTTGGAGAGAATCAGGGAGAATAATGATGGACACATGGTGACACTGTTTTAATTATTTTGTGTTTAATTTTTCGCATGTCTTATCGTCCAATGCTGATTTATCCTTGCACAGGTTCCTCGTAGACAGAGCTAGGAAAGACATACTGATGCATGGTGTTAATTATTTAAAGCATGTTACTAATGCTTTGAGGATGCATTTGTACTTGAAATCCAAAACTTTGTTGTTTAAAGAAGTATAACATGGCACACTTGTCAATTTGAATGAGAAATTATGCTTCTTCTTTTTAAATTTATAATTCTAAACTGATCTGCACCTTTTTTAATGTTCAGTCTCCCAGGGGATATCTAGTTTGTGCATTTTGAATACAATCATGCATGTACACTGAAATGTTTTAGTATGTGACTTTGAGAATATCTCTTATAAACTTCACAGTATGCATTGTATCCTTGGATGGTAGTTGGGATTATTAACTTCTTGCAACTATTGATTCCCATTGACTGGAATTTGAAAAACGTGAAAAAGAACTTTTGTGAAGGTTTTTGCCTCAAAGTCTTCCATTTAACGGTGATCAGAAGTATGGTTGTCAGAATTTTATGAGTTAGGTTTTCTGTTGTTACATTACATTGAAATAATTTGATAATTTGCTTAACACTAATCTCTCCCACTTATTTAGTTTCTTTAGTGGTTAACTTATCCTTTGCAATTTCCTCCTTGTGAGGTGATTACTAATATTTACCATAATGTAGGCCTGGAGTTGCTAATGGAGCTGTTGGAAAGTCTGAAGGCATCTCTCAGCAAACGGCTTTGGGTGCACGATCATCCATCCCTAGGAATGAACTGGATAACGGTTCCCTTCTCAATGATAGGAAAGATCGTTCTATAGGTTCAGATAAGGAAAGAGTGAATCTCAGAGCTGTTAATAAGTATGCATAGTATCCTTAGTATATCTTTTATTTACCATCAAAATTGCAGCTACTTCTTCTCTCCTGGTTATGGAAGCCTTGCTCATTTTTTCTACTGAAATATTTAATTAGCCAATTTACTAGTATGTTCTATGAGATCCTGTATTTATTTGTGTTACAAATGTTTTGTACAATACTTAGGACAAATGCTCGTGATGAATTCAATTCAGCTAGTCCTACATCAAACACAAAGATGAATGCATCTGTTCGAGGTCCGCGATCAGGTTCAGGAGTTGTACCCAAGTTGTCCCCTGTTGTCCAAAGAACAGCTGCTGCTAATGACTGGGAGCTTTCCCATTGTACAAACAAGCCACCTGCTACAATTGGTCCTAACAATCGCAAACGCACAACATCAGCTCGGTCTTCATCACCACCAGTTGCCCATTGGGCTGGACAGAGACCCCAGAAGAACTCTCGCACTGCAAGAAGAACAAATTTTGTTCCTATTGTTGCAAATAACGATGAAACTGATGCATTGGATGCTTCATCTGATGTTGCAGGTAGTGAAATTGGAGTGGGAATAGCTAAGCGGTTGTCTGGCAACTCTCCTCAACAAGTTAAATTAAAAGGTGACTCCTTGTCTTCGTCTGTATTATCTGAAAGTGAAGAATCAGGTGCTACTGTTATTAAATCTAAAGACAAGGGTAGAAAAGCTGATGATATAGATGAGAAGGCTGGACAGAATGTTCAAAAGGTATCCACTTTAGTCCTGTCATCGAGAAAGAATAAGCTGGTTTCTGGGGAAGACCTTGGTGATGGTGTACGGAGGCAAGGGAGGACAGGACGGGGTTTTACTTCTGCAAGGCATCTCATGCCAATGACAGTCGAGAAGCTGGGTAATGTGGGAACTGCAAAACAGCTTAGAAGTGCCAGACTTGGTTTCGCTGAAAGGTTAAAAATTTTCTTCTTATCTGTTTTTCCACCTATCTAACTAACACGTGTTTTCTCCATTCAGAATTTGCGATTTCATGTCTTAGCTTGAAATCTCATAGCTTTTTTTGAAATATTTTTACTCAGCAAGGCGGGCCGTCCACCAACTAGGAAACTTTCTGGCCGCAAAGCTTATAAACGCCAAAAACATGCGACGGTCAATTCATCTGCTGATTTTATTGGTAGTTGTAGTTTAAATTCATATAGAGAAATTTCCTGGATTGCTATAGTTTTTTATTTACTTATTCTTGTCCCTTATTCATTTTCCTTTTCTTAGTTGGCTCAGATGATGGGCATGAAGAGCTACTGGCTGCTGCAAATGCTGTTATAAATTCTGGTATTATTGTTAGTTGACCTTTTGATTTTATTCCATTGCAAAAAGCTTGTCTTGTTGAACTAATGGATTTGTTCTGCACTGCAGACCATGCACTGTCTAGCTTATTTTGGAGGCAGACAGAGCCAATCTTTGGTTTTATAGCTGAAGGAGACATTGCTTACTTAAGGCAACAGGTGGTGCTTATCATGGTCATATGAAATGTAGTACTTGTATGGTAGTTATTACTAATATGATCTGTCAAACGCGTGTTCTCATGTAAAATTTAGCATGTTGGATACTTTCTCCCGTTTCCTTAGCTATCATTAAACTAAACTACAAAAATATCATCATCATTTTTTTGTGTGTGCAAAGTACGAGACTCCTGTAAAATTGAGAACTCCCAAGAATCTCATGCATCAGGCTGTTTATTTTGTCCGTGTATTTGACAATTAAATAGAAAAAGGAAAATAGATCTTGAGTATTTATATATGAATAGTTTTAGAACATTGTTCCATACAGCTTATGATTTGATTGACATATTAAGTTTCAAAGGTGGATTCAGGTTGTGTAAGGCCTGACAGCACCAAATTGTAAAATAGGTTCTGCTTATATTCAATATCATTTTTAAGGCATCATGTTGGCGTGGGTTTTCTTTGTAACATATGTTGGATACCCTTTTATCATTTCTAATAAGATTTTTATGTAGTTTAGATTAGAATAGAACATACTTTTGTCTTTTCTTTCTTTCTCTTTCTTCTTTTAAACGATGGAGAAAAGTAGTGTACTGTAGAATAATTTTTGCTTTTTTTTAAAACTTTTTTGCTTATTTTTGTGGTTGAAAACAGAAATCCAAATTAGTTGTTGTTAAGTTTCAATACTCAAGAACATACTTGTCATGAAAATTTTGGTGGCGACAATAAAGCTTTGGTTCTTTGAGATGTTGTGTGATACCTTCCTTTTAGGATTTTTGCCAAGATAGAAATAAAAATTTTACTGAGGCTATGGAAGACCCTTCTGATTTTCTTTGGAAAAGAGTTCGCTTTTTGGCTTCCTTATGGGTTTAGTGTGCATAAGTTCCAGTATATGTTGCCCTCCTTTTTGCAAATCCTGAATAATTTGGATTCTGTTGTAGTTTGAGTTTGATGTTCTTTTCCTGTTTCATTGAGGTTTTACTTTCTTTTTTTTTGGTATTTTAAGTGGACTTTTGGTTTACATTCTCTGTGTTGTCCTATTCAATCAATAAATTTCTCTGTTTCCTATAAGTCTGATTTTTGTTAATTCTTTCTTTCAGAGAAATCTTGAATCTGTTGTACCAACAAAAATGCCATTTCTTTCAAATATGGACGGTCACCTTTCAGGTCCTAATGGATATGGGTTGTCAGACCAGGAGAGAGAAGTGGGACTTTCTATTGAAACACAGATTCAGCATCTTCCTGAACAGTTACTGCCAGATTCAAAGAGTGATAATACAGTTCCCCTTTATCAGAGGCTCATAGCTGCTTTAATTACAGAGGAGGATTGTAGCAGTGGGGATGAAGACATCACAATTGATGCATATGGAACTGGATTCGAGCATGATGGAGAAGTTGAATCTATTGGCTTGAATCACCAATTTAACTTTCATTCTGCTGGGCTTCCTGCTTTTAATGGCTGTAGGATTACTGGGAAGGGAAATGTTTATGACGAGGCAGAATATGATGCATTAGGAATTTCGAGCATTGGGATGGACTCAAACTTTGGCCAGTCCCTAAATGGTGTACTTCCAGATCATTCATTGATACCTAGCATGGGTTTTTCAGAATTTCAGTACAATAATATGCAGATAAATGAGAAACTTCTTTTGGAGGCTACAAGCATTGGTATATTTCCAGAATCAATGGTAGGTTTATAGCAGCTGTAATTTTATTGTAAATACTATTGCTTCATTCTGAATATTTTATCCAGTTCTGATTCTCCCTTGCACATGACCATAAAAATATAGAATAGTCCATTTCACTTTTGGAAACTTGGTAATCTTATTCCAATGAAGCCAGCCATAGGAGATATTTTTCTTTCTTTGGCTCAGGAGTTATCTAGTTTATTAGAAATGCTAGCATTTGCATATGCTTTCTAGGTTAATATATTATACTAACTGAACATCCCTTTTTGTTTAGTCTGACCAAAGAGAGATGGATGAGCAAGGAATCAGTGAGGACATTCAGAAGTTAGAAGAGAGATATCGTGAACAGGTAGTTTGTGATGGTTAAGAGCCTTCACGTGAAACTCAGCCTTTTTCTCATATCATTTTATATATTCATTTTCATCATTCATTTCTTTTTGGTTGGCATGAAATATTTACAAATAAGTTCTTTTTGTACTCTGGGAACATCTGACCCCTCTCTGATTTCATATTTTATTTTCTAAAAATGGACAAAATATTATTTGTTGTTTTTTTAAAATTATTTGTAAAACAGGGAATTAGATGAATTATATCAATTCATGAACTCAAAATATTAACTACTATATGATATTTAGTAAATGAATTTATTGAAATTTAATTCTTCAAAATATTTGTACCCGGTGTGTTTTACGATACCTATTTTTATAATTATAGAAAATGTCACCGAACACTTTCCTAAACTCTGGAAACAGCAACCAGAGACACAATTTTTATTTTCATTTATGTTTTGTGAAAACACTAATTGAAAAATAATATTGGATGAACCTTTATTTATTGCGGGATGCCCCTTCTTGCCATGAAGAAAACACTGTTCATGAAGATCTGTTCTCATGGTTCTGCTTGTCGATCCTATAGATTTTCAAGAAACATGGCTTGCTTGATAAACTCTTGAAGTCTGCCTCAGCAACGAAAGAACTTCAAGAAAAGTAATGAATATTTCTTTTTCTGTTGAGATTTGATTTGCATGCCAGTGTTTTAGTTTGAATTTTGTACTTTATGGTGTAGGCATAGAAATGTTGTTGTTGTTGTTTTGTCTATAGGGAATTTGAACAGCGTGCACTTGACAAACTTGTTGCAATGGCTTATGAAAAGTACATGGTAATTTCTCTTAAATTTCTATGTTTCCTTTTGTGATTTTTTTTGTTTATTCATAATTTAATTTTTCTTTGTTAGAGTCTGAAAAGTTGTCAATACAGTATCCCTGTTGCCATAATTGGGAGTGCTGCAATGCCAAATCGATTTAGTAAAATTTCCCACAATTAAGCCAGGGTTGTCTTGAAAGCGGGCCTTGGTTTAGGAAATGGGTTATTATGGTTTTATATCCGAGTAGGTAGAAATGTCGACTAAATATAAGAAAGAAATTGGAAGGAAAAATGGAGATACTGTATAACAGAGATTAATTTGAGGCATTACAAACCTTTGATGCTGGAGGGACGTTGGCAAATTTATCGAGATTAAACAGTTTAGCATAATGTATCACACAAAAGATGAACTAAAAGGTTTACCCGTTTGCCTTTCTTTTACTATGGCCAATACTGGTAAGGAGGTGATCAACTGGTTGGTTCCATCTCAGAAGGGTCTTGAAAGGGGACAATATTGAGTATTTTATTTTTCTGTCGGACAAAATCTATTTGAGATAAGATTTGAAGAAAGAACATTTGAATTTGGTCTGAATAACGTAATTTTTATTTATGTGAAATTTTTGCCCTATTGTGCAAAATATGGATGGGATTTAAGTGGTCCGGCTTTATCCAAGGCAAGATGGAAATTCATTAAAATATGAACGGCTGCATTTTTTCCCTTCGTTTAATCATAATTGTTTTGTGAAAATTTAAACATCTTATGTAGAATCAAAATAGAAAAAAATATGGAAATGTGAAATCAACACTAAAATTTTTGTCTACTTTTAGAATCAATATAAAAAGAGAGAGAAATTTCTGTGGTGTCTGTTGGGAAGTGTCCACAGGTTGGGTGTTCTGGGGGTGTTTCCTTCTGCTGGAACCACTCATTTATATGCAGATCAGTGAGGGAATTTTTGCCTACCTAAATTTGATTGCTATCTCCACAAACTGGTATTCATCCAATATCACAAAATTGGGATCCATGGTCGAAGATCTCATTTTCTCTCTTTTACAACTCAATTGTTCATGTAGCCTGTTATACTGGACCAGCAGCCATGCAGCTGGTTCTTGATATTTTGCAAATATTCCTTTACCATTTGATTTTGTGTAGTATCTGTACATCGGATTCCAAACCATTCTTTTGTAAAGTTTTGGAAGGAGTGTAGTGAGTGAACATAATTTAATGATTAGTTACAGTTTATAAATTATGCTTTTAAGATTCTTTTGTACACAATTACCCCTTTAAGGTAAATAGAATATACTTAAGGTTGTAATTTGTAGAGATGGCTATTAGATGCTATATTTTCCATTAGAAGAAAGTGAAATTATGTAAATTTGAGTTTCCTGTGGTGGTTCTGGCTGAATGACAACCGACCATGGTGGGAAATTGCTGCTCAAATGGACTTTTTATCATGTGCATTATTTGCATTTTATGCTTGCAATTTACTTCAAGTTTTTAATTAAAACTAGAACCAACGATTGATTAATATTTTCTTTTTGACAGACCTGCCATGGTCCTAATACCAACAGTGGTAAGAGTTACAACAACAAAATGGCCAAGCAAGCTGCATTAGTATTTGTCAAACGAACATTAGACCGATGCCATAAATTTAAAGACACCGATAAGAGCTGCTTCGGTGAGCAATTATTCAGAGATATGTTTACTTCTGGGTATTCCCTCCTAAATGGAGTAAAATCAGTGGATACCTCTACAGATGGTGAATCTGCAAAACCATACAATATACCTGCCCATTCTTTGGAAGTTAGAATTTCAGGTATTTCTTATTAACATACCAGCCATTTACCCTTTATAAAAGATGTATTAATATTTGTGGCCATTAAGTCCTCTGTGATAAACCAGGAAAAGCTCTTGGCGAAATTTTGTATTTTAGTCTTGTTCTTTCTGCATCATTTTGGTCATATTTCGGTTATTATTTTGGATTTCCTGCAGCTTCCATGGGTCCACAGACGAGTCCTGTGGTATCACAGTTGGGTGTGAGTGGGGATATCTCTGACATGCTTCCACCAATAAATCGCTCATCTGAGCAAAGCACTTTCAAAGAGGATACATGGTCAAATAGGGTGAAGAAGAGGGAGTTATTGCTTGACGAGGTAGTTGGTGGTACTATTGCTACTTCAAGTTCTCCATCGGGCATTGGAGGTTCTCTATCAAGCAGTACAAAGGGAAAGAGAAGTGAGAGAGACAGAGAGGGAAAGGGACATAGCAGAGAGGTTTTATCTAGAAGCGGATCTAATAAAATTGGTAGGCCTACACTATCTAATATTAAGGGGGAAAGGAAATCTAAAATGAAGCCTAAGCAGAAAATAGCTCAGCTTTCTGTTTCTGTAAATGGACTTCTTGGAAAGATGTTAGAGCAACCCAAACCAGCATTACCTCCTACGTCAAAATCAAGTGAAATGACTACCAGCAATGCAAAAGAAAAAGAAGAGTTTAGCTTGGATGTTTTGAATAGCTCTGAGCCTATTGACTTAGCAGGAATAGATGTCTTAGGTGATGATCAAGGGCAAGATCTTGGTTCATGGTTAAACATGAATATTGATGATGATGGATTACAAGATCATGACTTCATGGGCCTTGAGATTCCAATGGATGACTTATCAGATTTAAACATGATGGTTTGAAGTCATGCTCTTTGTATAGTCTTGTTCATTATACTTTTGACAAACGAAACAAAATTGTTGTTGTCAAAATGACTAGTTAATTGGACAGGCATACGGCTGTCCAGTTCACAATTAGGTTATATAGATTCTTTTGTAGACTCCTTCACAAGTTAATTTTAAGGTGAACCCTTCAGATCTTTTGGACTTTGCTCATGTATTAAGTTGGCAACTTCGACTGTAAAGATATTTTGTTCCAAGGTGCAAGTTAGTATGTTCTAGTGTCATATCTTAGCAAACCTTGTATTCTGGCTGCAGCTTTTACAAATCAGAGAACAACGCCTCTTGTACATACATTTCATATTTCAATAAAATATCTTATATTCAGTGTAATTATCTCTTGCCATCATACTAATAAGTAGTGGATTTTTTAATCTGTGTTTGTGTATGATTATTCATGGATGTCTTTCGTTCTGCAAGTGCTGGTGATACAGTTGTATAAAGCTGACTCACTTCTGTGGCTAAAAGGTAAAGTGATAAATGGTGAGGGCGTGAATAACTGACCTATGGGCTTGAGTCTGAGTCTTTATCTCACAAATAAACAAGGACTTTACTGCTCCCTGTTCATTTAATACTTTCTTGATTTATATTATGATGCAGTTACAGGTGTCAGGTTATAACATAATCAATCAGGCTACCTGATGGTAAGTTTTCCATCTGATGCAGTCACAGGTCAAATAATTACAACATAATCAGTCAGACTGCCTGACGGTAAAGTTTTTTTTCTTTTTTTTTTTCCATTAGAATTTGTACTGTTGGTGAATTTAGTTTGAGAAATCATACCTTTACCAATACAAGGTTGTTCCAAGTTGCTGGATCTCTTGATCTCCTTGCATTAGCCTTTTTTCCTTTTTTCTGTTTTGAAATTTAAGAACCCGATGATTGTGGGAAAAATTCTGGAGAAAATAAAAAAGAAAGTAGTAAGTTACTCCTGTAATGTAAAGCCACGATATTACCCTGAGAGTAAATTAACCGGTCTTTGATTGTATATCATTGAGTTCAATCTATTCACATCTATTTTCTTGTTTAACCTTTTAGTTGGTGGTGTTAGACACTTAAGTTTTGCATTTATTGTTGTTATTGCAATTCTTTTTCCTCGTTTTATTTCTATCTCTTTTCCATTCTATTTTTAGTAATAATATTAGTTTTTATTGTGGCATTTTAAAAATATAACGGGCCCCTGCCAGCATGGTCTATGATTCTCTTGGTGGCTATATGCTGATTATAGCTGACTTGGGCGTCTATGTTGCTAGAACTTTCCTCGCTTGAAAGGTTTATTGTTTCAAATTGAAATTTTTTTAGTTTATTGCATGATCAGAGCTTAATTTATTTATTTAATTTTATATAATAAGAGTGGTGTTAGAGGTTGTGCTAGTAGTAGTATTTTTGGGTCTGTTATTTCTATGTAGTGGTCCACATCATCGTAGTTTCATGTATGTGGTTATTTGGTTGAACATGGTCATTCAGTTGTATTTAAGTATGTTAAGAAGGATTTTCTGATTAAAGTACTTTATTTTTTATCTGGAGAATGGTTCTGCCAAATTCATCTTCTTCTTTTCTTAAATTCGTCTCTTTTTCCAATTAGCTAGATAATTATATGCGTATCATTACAACGAAAGAAGCATTATTTTCTTGTCATCATTTTGCTTGTTTTCTTATAATAAGTATATACTTCCACTGGTGCAAATACATATACATATACATATACGTATATATTTCTGTGTTTCAATCTAGCAACATTGCTAGGGTGTGTTTGGACGTGGCATTACATTGTTCGTGTTATTTGGTTTCTATTATATTTGACAACTCACAACAGATCATTTATTTCGCACTTTTTTATGTATTTTTACTGTTCCATCTTCAGCATTAAGCCATACAATATTGTTTTCTTTAGAGGAACTGTATCCAGTTGTCACTTATTCTATCAAAATCTTCTAGGTAACCAAGGTGTTAAAATAATGGTTAGAAAATTTCTTATAGAAGTACTATTTAACTTAGCATAATGATACATGGATTGTATCTGTGCATCTGCATTTGGGATATCTGCTTTGCATTGTACTTTTTTGGTACTTGTTCCCTTATGAACTGAAATGATTGTGCAAACACTAAAGAGTATTCTCTCTTGTATGGGCAAGTGAATCGT
The DNA here is from genome assembly GCA_035590515.1 of Trichilia minutiflora. Classification (NCBI taxonomy): domain Eukaryota; kingdom Viridiplantae; phylum Streptophyta; class Magnoliopsida; order Sapindales; family Meliaceae; genus Trichilia; species Trichilia minutiflora. The sequence continues at coordinate 16,887 of JAVXUL010162157.1, read as the reverse complement.
CACTAATAGTTTGCTCTGAATCAAATTTTATCAACTGTCCTTCAGGTCTTTCAGTGCAATAGCAGTAATGCTGCTTGCCTTGCCTTACAACATAAAGAAAACCGCACTACAGATCCTCAGGTTAGAGACTTGATTTTTTTTTGTTGGTTGGTTGGTTTGTTATGCTTGTTGCTGTAATGTTGTGATAAACGATGATACTTGCCCTGTGAGGGCCTGGCCGAGTGGTTTGCGGTAGTTTGGGTCAGTACCCATTTTTGGCGTTCACCCTGTGTTCGAATCTGCCAGTAGGCAAGGGTACTCCAGGTGCAGGCTAGGGTATTTAGAAAGAAGGAAAGGATTATTTATGTAATATCCATAACAAGATTTTATAATCAGGCAGGCTACCTGATGATATTCATAATACCTTCTGAAATTTAATTTGAACTGAATTTTTAGTTTGAGAAAAAAAAAAAAAGTTTTCAAAAGGTATTAGCAGATCCATTGCCACTATGATTTCACTTTTCTTCACAATCACCTTTGCAATGTCTGCAAACATCATCTCCCAAGTGACCACCATAGGAACCGGCACCACCTCTCTCCCGTGTCTGCCACCACCGCACAAACACTCTAATGACCTTTGCAAATGTCTACCATCGTATATGTATATGTATATGTGTATTCCTGGATATTTTCTAGATTTGAATTCAATGTTTTGCTTGAAGAAAGTTTATAATATGAAGTTTGGAATGATGATGGAAGATTGATAACGTAGCTATGATGACTTTGATGTTTCAATTGTGATAAACGGCAGTAGATTTCAGTGTCATGCCAAAGTCGTGTTTGTTTTGTTTTTTGTTTTTTAATTTTTAATTTTTAATTTTAAATGATATGAATTGATTTTGAATCTCTTCTCAATTTATCGTATCTTGCGCTTGAATAATCAATGAGAATAAAATATAAACTCATATTATATGACAATATAATTAATAAATTTTACAAAATTTATTATAATGTACAGTGTATAAATAATATTACAAATAAAAAATAAATCTTTATTATTAAATAATAAAAAATAAAAAATAGAACCCACTTTTGAGCTACCACTTACAATTACTATCCACTTTTAAACATTGCCTAAAGCGCTTGATATATGCAGTGAGGAGGTTAATTTTTGCAAGAAAGGTTAAGATGAGGCTCAAATAGAAAACATTTTGTGACCACTTCCGATGTTGTTGGCTCAGGATCTAATCAACAAATGGTCGCAATGTGAAATTACTTCCTATCATTTGATGAAGGCTACATAATGGACGCTATAAATTTCATCTCATTTAGCCCTGTAGTATTTCATTAATAAAAATAATTCATTATAATTTAGTTTCAAAGATTCAAGCAAAACAAATTAGAAAAAAAAGGTTATGTAGTATTGTTTTGTGTATAATAGTAAGATGCAGTTGGTTATAGCCTATTATTTTTTACTATAATTTTTAATATTTTATAAATGAAAAATTATAACCGAAAATTTGAGAATTATAAATATGTACGATACAAGTTAATATACCGTAGCACTTCCCAGTTGTGGCAAGGGCGTGCTTTGTGGTTCCTAAACATTAACGGACGCGTGGAGAAAACCCACAAGGTTTTCAGCTGAGAATGTTGTCATGTCGGTTTATAAACAAAATCATTTACAGAGTACGGCATTAATAATAATTAATCGAGTCAACTAAAATCGAGTTAATAAAATTTTCAAATTAAATTCGATTTAAAAAATCAAAATTTAATTCAAATTTGAAACCAATTAATTTATATTTTTTAATTAAAATTTGAATTCGATTCAAATTTAATTAAATTTATATTTTTTAATCTAAATTCGATTTATTAAGATATTTAATTACTCAAATTTAATTAGGTTAACTTCAAATATCTATTTTATCGAATTATTATTATAAAAATTTTAAAATTTAATAATTATTATTCTATTAAAATAGTTGTATAACAACATTAAATTGATGATTAAATTATCAAAATTTATTATATATATAATTTAACTTTTAAATCAATGCCAAAAAAAACACAAAAATCAACAGCTAAAATAAAAAACAAAAATACTTAAATAGTAATAATAATAATAATAAAATTCTCGGTGACAATTCACAATAAAACTATTAAAATCTTCTAATAACTAGAACACCAATAAAATACTCTTTTATTACAATAATTAAATAATTTATAATTATTTTACATAATAATGATTCTTAATTCTTAAAGTTTATTGGGTTGAATGACCGACCATCCATTGTTTTTCCAAGCAAATAATGCTCCTGCATCCAAACGATAAAAAGTAAAATGACATCATATCAATTGTAGAGACCCACAAAAAAATATATACTATACAGTCAGGATCAGGCAGGCAACAAAAAAATTGTCAAAAAAATCTATACGGCATCTTAAAAGAAAAAAATGACCAATTCCCCGAATCAAAAACATCAATTCGGATAGATAGATTTAAAATTGTCAAACATAAATATCATTAAAAAATAATAATCTATTTCAAAACCAAATATATAACACTGATTATTTATAAGCATATAAATTAATATCTACAATGAGAAAATACACATCCTTAGGACTCCTCACCCTAAAATACTAATTATTGTTAAACATATCTATCAAACATGCAATATTAAATCAACAAATACTTCAAAATAAATTAACCAAAAACAAAAGTATATCTAACTTAAAATCTTAGAATATTACCATAACTCAAAATTATGAGAAAAACTAAAGATAACAAAATAGAACAACTATATATGACACTCAGCTCATAAATAATACCCAACATATTGAAACAATCAAATCAAATCAAATGGAATGGAATGGAAGGAAAGGAACAATCAAACATAATAGAACTACAAAATGTTATTAATCCATTTATAGATCTTAAATATTTCAACACATAAATACTAAATAATTATTAACCTTTTGTACAAATTAAACAAAACGTACAGGAATAAAAAAATCATAAAGAATTAATTTTTATCCTCAAAATCAAATAAAAATTACGGTAAAATCTTATTGATATATATCTATATATATACATACCTTACTTTAGGAATTAAAAAATAATTAAATAAATAATTATCTCGCTTGCTTTTAATCTAAAAGTTTCAGTTCACACCCAATTAAATGAGTATAACACAACCCAGAACATGTCGAGTCTTTAATTAAGTTCAAAAGTAATTTTAGTATTACAAGTTGCCTGTGACTGTGAGCGGTAGAATAAATTGACTGACACTTTCTCAAGAATTAGTAAACTTCGATAAAAAAAATTATTTACAATTTACAAATTATAATTAAAAAATTAAAAATTATAACAAAAAATATTGAATAAAATGAAAGGTTCAAAGGAATGGTATATTGGGACGTACCGTAGTCTTTCCCTCAATCACCTACGTCAATAAAATGCATGCATCTATTCAATCAATTCTCAAACTATATATACCACGTCATTAGATTTGGTAACCGGCCTAAGATTTTGATTACGTTTTACGGGACACGTCTACACTGCTTTAAGATATTTTAATTCATTTTCTAAAAAAAAATTCATAAATAAATATTATGTTGATTATAAATTAATTATTTCTTCTAATCTGTCATCAGAAGTTTTGTTTAAGCCAAAAAAAAAAAAGAAAAAATAGAAAAAATATTCTTTTCCTTTTTCTCGTCAGTTTATTTTATGGATATGTTTTCAAGTTTCTGTCACTTGCCATCGTCATGGGGATTTCTATTCTTTGTATAATATACTATGTATTATATAATAAGTGATTCCAAAATTTTATATAAATTTTTATATATTTTATATAATTTTTTTATGTTCATAAAATATTAAATATATTTATTTATATAAAAAATTTATATATTCAATATTATTATTAATCTTATATTTTCATGAGTGAAAAAAACTCGCATTCATTTGAATAATTTGTGAAAAAAAACACACTAAATTTTTAATATATTTTTTTTACTTAAAAATTATCTATAAAAGTTTGTGAGACAAATTTTAGATGGACACGTAATCCTATTTAGTGTTTTGAAACAGCAAGTAAACTGAATCATGTTGTTTTGTTTTTAAAACTTGTTCCACGGGTCTGAAGTTGTTAAATGTCTAGAGATTAGGAGTAATTGAAGAGACAGAAAAATCCTATTTCAAGAGGTTGAGGTAGGTTGCTTCATATCCAGGGAAATCCCATTTGGATTTGGTCGATTCATTTTTCTGGGGTTTTCTATTTTGTTTGGAGAATTATTTTTCATCAACTTATTTGCCATCTTTAACTTCCATCTCATACTTTTTTGGGTAAGGATACATTGATTTCAAAGGTACAAAAAGAAGATTTTCTCTCTTTTATCGGTTTCTCGGGTTCATTGTATACATACAGAAGAGTCTTGTTTTCTGTTGGTGCTTTCTTCTTCAGGTTGTTGACAATTTTTTGAAATTTGGGGTTGAGAAAGAGAAAGGAAGAGGTTTAAGATCAAGAGTTGTCAATATGATTTGGGACGGTTTAGGAAACACAAGGGAAGGAATGGATGATATATCAACTGAGATTACTGTTCCATTTAGGCTAAGTAGCGTAGTTTCCAACACAGCAAACCTGTTATCAAACTATGGTAGTAAGTCAAACCCAACTTATGAGTCCAATTCCGATGGAGACAACAACAGTAACAGCACAAAAATGATGGATGAAATTGAGGGTAGCTGTTGTAATTTTATTGAATCTGGTAATCCGGAAAGTGAGGAAGAAGATTTCATAGCATTACGTAGTGACCCTTGTGAGTTTTCAGCTTTGGAGTCTAATTCCAAAATTACTGGTGAACCAAACGCTGAGTTGCAGACTCTGCAGGATAATGTTTCAGGAAATGTTCTGAGAGTTGATGATAACCACTCTGATGAATCCAATCAGAAAATATGCAGGACAGGGAGCCAGAGAGTATTAATTCAATTGGATCATGTACCTCGTTGGGGATACACTTCTCTCTGTGGGAAAAGACCAGAAATGGAAGATGCTGTTGCTGTTGTACCCCGATTTTTGGAAGTTCAGACTCAAATGTCCATGGATGATCGTCTTTTCAATGGAATGAATCAGATTCCAAATCATGTAACTGCCCATTATTTCTTTGGTGTTTATGATGGACATGGAGGTTGTCAGGTATGACTGCTGGCTTCACCTCTTTGTTTTCGTTGTATATTACACATTAAAAAAGTTCCACTATCATCAAATTGATTACCTAAAATGCAGATTGCAAATTATTGCCGAGAACGCATCCATTTGGCTTTAGCTGAGGAGTTGGAGACTGTTCATCAACCTAGTTTTGAAGGCAAGTTGCAAGAGCAATGGAAGAAAGCATTCACCAATTGTTTTCAGAAAGTTGATGCTGAGATCGGAGGAGGAGAAGCCGTTGCCCCAGAAACTGCCGGTTCAACAGCTGTGGTTGCTGTTGTATCACCAACCCACATAATAGTAGCGAACTGCGGTGATTCAAGAGCAGTTCTTTGTCGTAGAAAAGTAGCCGTTCCATTGTCTGTAGACCACAAAGTAAGGCTCGGATTGAATGCTATTAACATGATCAAAGAAGAATGATTGATGTTTTCATCTTCATATTAACTTTCAACTATTTCTTTTTGTAGCCCGATAGAGAGGACGAATTAGCAAGAATAGAAGCTGCCGGAGGCAAGGTCATACAGTGGAATGGGTCACGAGTTTTCGGTGTTCTTGCTATGTCAAGATCCATTGGTATGCATCCCTGCATCCCTTGGATTAATGTTAAGTATACTCTTTACAATGGTTTATCGATTTTTTTCCTCTGTAAAATTAGGTGACAGATACCTGAAACCATCGATTATTCCAGACCCAGATGTGACGTTTCTTCCTCGAAGCAGAGAAGACGATTGCCTTATTTTAGCTAGCGACGGTTTATGGGATGTGATGAGCAACGAGGAAGTATGTGATGTTGCTCGAAGGCGAATCCTTCTTTGGCACAAAAAGAATGGCGATAGTTTGCCAGCAGAAAGAGGTGCAGGAGTTGATCTTGATCCTGATCCTGCAGCTCAAGCAGCAGCAGATTATCTTTCAAAGCTTGCCATACACAAGGGAAGCAAAGACAATATTACTGTGATTGTGATAGACTTGAAAGCTCAAAGGAAGATTAAGAGGAAAACATAGGCATAAAACTAACATTTTGAAATCGGTTGCAAGAGTAAAACTATTTCTTTTGCTCTTGGCGTTGCTATGAGTAATATAATTAAACCCATCTGTTTTTCACAATTAATCACCGTAACAGCTTTGTATACTGAAATCTACAATATATTTAAAATCAATATTATTCTCACAACAATTTTCTTCTTAGTGTGTCCAATCGGTGGCATGCTTGTCCCATTAAAAAGCCACAGAATAATCCTCATATATGACACGTTTATCGAAGGAAAAAAAATGATGAAACCAAACATTTTGTTCAGAACTGTTGAAAGCTCCGACAAATCTCATACAATAAAATAACATAATTGTGAATCATAACAGTTGGACCATCCAGGAAAAGCTTTAGCATCAACAAATTTGCATCTAACCAACAATAAACTCTCACATCGTAATAGATCACCACATCTCAAACACGAATTGATGCATTAGCTGCTCCGGCAAGCAAATCAACAAAATTGTCTTAGTACATTCCGTTTAACTTCAGTCTAGGAGTTCATCATGAAATTAATTATATTAATCACCTACTAAACTGCAATATCTTCACCTTGTGACAAAATCTCATTACCACACTTAGCTCAGCACTCCTACTCTTCTAGCATTAAGATTCTCTGATAATGTCAATACTTAAGGCTTGGTGCTTGTCTTGCTCAAAGAACTACTTTCAGCTTATTGGCAAAGCATTACTTACTTTCTGGTTGCTAATATCCTTCTACACTTGGGTCTCAAGAGAAAGTTGTTTGCCAGCATGAACTCCATCAAAAATTAAGTCCTGTATGTTAATTATGGTTCGGATGGCAGAAAGAACATATATTAATCAAACATTATAAGCACCAATAATGAAACAATTCAGATAGGAGAGTAAAATGTATTTAAAAGAATTTGCTTGTTCACGATGCATGAAACATCAGTTTTTGAAGACTAGACATTTTAAATAATTGCTTTCAAAAATTCAAAATAACTGGAAAGGTAGATGTTGCCGTGTCATTTCAGGTAAACGAATTGTATTTGTGCATGTTAAAAATATAACAAAATTTTATATTGACACGAATAAAACAAGTTAATCAGTCATGTCAAAAAGTATGAAACAAAGATAACACTATTAATAAAGGCATGGCACAACATGAACAACTGACTATTTAACTACTGGACAATCATTTGTGGACACAATCTGCCTTAATTAAAAAAAGCTGAGCACATTTAACTCATTTACTAGACTAACACAAATGTAATCCATTTAACCACTTAGTTAATTAACATTAATTTTACACATTTCTATTGTTTCTAATCATGCTTCCTAAAATTATAATAATACTATTATACTATCTCATTAAAACAATTAACCAAAATTTTTATAAACAAACATTATTCAACAAACCTTTAGCAAATGTATAATCATACTAATTATACGAGAACAAAGAACATTTTTCACCTGTAAATTAGCACAGTTTCATAGGAACAGCAAAGCACAATCTTCAATTAATCTAGGATTTGAGAGACTAATGAGACCCAAAAATTTGTCTGTGATTTAGAAGATTTTAAGAGTTTTCAAATTTCTATTTATTTTATTTTTCTTATAGGGGTCTTAATAGGTTATAGACAGGTTCGCAGGTCAATACGGCATGATCACCCAAATAACTAATCATATCATAAAAGGGTTGGCAGGTAGAGGAAGCTGAACCAAAACATGACAGGATTAATAAACAGATAACACAAAACCAATTATTTAAAATCAAACTGAACCCACTAATTCCATGTCAAGGTCACAGATCATGTCAAAAATTGCCACCTCCGTTTGCCCATGCATACAAATTGGAGCAAAACTATAATATAGGCCAGATATTAAAAAAGAAACAATTATGCTAGCACTCCCATCATTTCACCTTTTGAAAGTGAAAAGTCAGTAATATTACAGCCCCATCACAAGGTAGAAAGGAACTATTAATGCTTAAGCTACCAGTTGTGAAAAAATACATAATATAATTTTCTAAGTACCTACTTGAGAGACCATCACTCATTTAATACATGCATATATTTCTCTTAAATTTCTTAACGTCTTCAATAAAAAAATTTTAAAATAAATTAAAAGAGTGATTCCAAGATTATCTCATGATAATTCATTACAAAAGGGGAGAAATTGGAGCAAAAACAAAAGGAAAAAAATAATTCATCCTAGTGAATAGAAGTCATAAGCAAGGGTCTAAACTGACGGGAATACTCTATCCTCATAAAAGCTCAACAAAAGGAAGTTAGATATAGTATTTGGTCAAGTACGGACTGCATGCAAGCAAGCACTGGACATACCTGATAAGTTTCAAAGGGTTGCAAGTGGGGATCCTGCATTGGTGAAGTAAGCTGACAGATCTACCTTCAAGTCTTCATACATTTTCATGAAGGCATGATTCTGGATTCCACATTATGAAAATCAGAATAAAAGTTAAAAGCATCTGTTTCGCTCATATTCTACATTACAATATTGCTTGGCTGAAGGAGCAAAAAGACACATGATTTATTTACCATAAGTTCCTGTGCCGACAGTCTCTTTTTTGGTTCTTTCTGTACACTGAAATAGAAAAACAGAAGCCCAGGACAGGAATTAGTACCCTCGCAAGGTCAAGAGTTGCATGATACACAGGGAAACTAAACAAGACAGTCAATGCAAAATGACTTTGAAAGTTACAGATTTTAAATTTTAGATGAGCAACTATTCAAGCAAGTTTCACAAAGAAAATTTGTTGATAAGCAAAAACTTCATAAATACAAAATTAATTAGTTGATATGAATAGTGCAATGAATAGTTGTAAATTGTAACTCTAAACCCTGTCGTGAACACCAACAAATAGGAGAAGAAAATAGCTCTCAAAGAGCCTCAAAATAATGTCAAATTCTCATTTATCAATTCTAGCAATTCCAAATATAAATTAAGTGAATTTTATTAACTGGCTTTCCACTTACAAGGGAGCAGTAGAAATCTTTTACAATTAAGTTCAATATAAGTTAATCAAACGCCGTGTTAAAGTTCTATAATTTACATAAATCGATTGAATTACCAAAAAGGTCCTGATGTGCAGGGATTACAGCAATTGAACATATTAAAATTCATTAGAGCTCCAAATTAAAAACTAATTAAACCCTAGACTAACGACAAATCAATCTTGTTGAAAATCACTGAAACTTTGCATGCATCAAATATCATAAGAGAACCAACAAGACAAAAATTCCAAAATCCTAAATTTGAAATACATATATTGTCAGAAAAAGAGATTGAGGTTGGGGAGAAGTGATGGGTTTCAGCAGAAGACGGCTTCAACTAAAATTTAAACAGAAGACATTTCTCATTTGCCTATGATTCCATCATTCCTAAATAGTTAGCAAAAAAGGCAAAAGTAAAAAATAGAGCAAAGGATAGTATCCTTTATCTCCATAATATTTACCATGCAGAAATAAATGAGCAAAACTCTGGAGAAAATTGATCAGAAGGTGCAGAAGGTGGTGGTTCATCAACTATGGCTTCCATAAGCTCATAAAAATTGGTCCATCCTTCCTGTTGCTCTTGTGGGGAATATGGAAATTGACCAGTTGCACACTCCAGTAATACTAAACCCAAGCTCCAAATGTCACTTTTATATCCATATCTGCCTCCACTAATCCTCTCAGGCTAACATAAAATGACCAAGATGAAAAATAACAAGTCTCAATCACTAGAAGAATAGAGGTGAAGTATAGCAGCAAAAGGACACAGAAAGAACGAATAAACATGCCAAGAATATTGCATTGTAAGAATTCTTATAGATTACTCACAGACATATAGCTGTATGTGCCAACAAAAGTATTTGCTTGACCGGAGGTGTTTGCCATTATCGCACTCACCCCAAAATCAGTAATCTTAACTTCCCCTCTATGATTTATCAACAAATTAGAAGGCTTTAAATCCCGGTGGATAATATGTTTTTCATGATGAAGATAAATCAACCCCTTAAGTACCTACATCAACAAGACAAGGGCAAAGAAAACAAGAAATATTTCACACAAAGCAATTGCACTTATTATGATGAACAAAATTCATGAGTTGTATATAATTTTCAACCTGCTTACAGATGGCAGCTAAATACTCTTCTGGAATTGTTTTAACATTTTTCAAAAAATCGGCCAGAGATCCACCATCCATGTACTCCAAAATGATTGATATAACTCCATTATTATAAAAGGATTGATAACACACCACAACAAATGGACACTGTGAAGATTGATTAATTTTTAATTCCTGAGCAATCTGCCTTCGTGCAGACTCCTCAATATTCATTTGAATAACCTAAACAGAGAAAATATGTCAGAATTTAAAAATAATCAGAAAGAGTACAGCCTTAAACAATTTTATTACATATATATTAGAATTCAAATACAGGTAATATCTTCAGCCAGTTCAAATTCAAAATAAAGGATTGCAACAAACAAGGAAGTGTGTCAAGAAAGTCTGAAGGAAGGGTAGCCAGCAAAGCCACACAATAATGTATATAAAACATTGATAGGTTCGTTAGTTAAACAAGAAAGAAATGATTAAAAAGGTCGATTAAATTATCTGAAAAGTTGTGATGGTCAATTTAGATCATACTTTTCCTCAAGAAATAGAGCAATGATTTTGGTCCTGATGCCTGTAAAACGAATTACAAATAAACATTCGGTCTGCTTGGGACAAAAGAAGGACTAGAAAAAGGTCTGTGCCTCACTCAGCTAGAAAGTATAAGCAGGGCTATTCAAAATTATGAACCTCCATTACTGTGCAAACAAATATGACATTTGGAAAATTGAACTACAAATAAAACAGAAATATCAAGTGCAGAAAAATTCTTAACTCCTAACTGAACAGTGCAGAGAAATTCCAGTTGGTCTATTAAGACTGGTATATTTCACACAAAATAACTTATTAAACTTCCCTACACTTTAAATTGCAGTGTAGCATTTAAAAACTAACAATAACTTATTAAACTCAAACGCAAGGGAAAATCATGCTGCTTACATTTATAAATATCTTTTCTTGAAGTTCATACATCATTTCAAGCTATTTTAGAAATTTGTTCACACCTTTGATCATTACAGATGACAACTATTAATCATCAGTGACCATTATCAAAGAACATTCATTCCGTTGGCGACAACCACCTACACACTTCATTGGTTTGATTAAAAGTGCCTTCCAGCTACCAGAAAGTTTCAGTAATAAAAAAGCATTTACCACAACATTATTCTCTACTTAAGAAAATAGTTGTACCAAACAAATGAACTACAAAATCTTACAAACAATATAGAAGTTAAAAACAGTAATTTTACTGGCATAAGCGGACGACAATAAGAACAATTTCCTTCCTATGCTTTAAAGTCAAAATGAATGCAGATTAACATGCATGGACAAAAAAACATGATGACGAAGATGATGTGCGTAACAACTATTATAATACCCCAATACCTTTAAGGCAAAAAACTGGCCGGTCCATTTGTGTTGCACCAACTGCACCGTTCCACTGCTTCCCTTTCCAACAACTTTAATTGCGTCTATATCTTCTAAATGCAATTGGTTATCATCGGATGCCATAATAGGTGATGGCTGAGTTGAAAGGCGTGCACATGGAATTTATGAAGTGAGAAACTACTCAGAAAATAAAGTCAACTTTTGAAAGAGAGAGCAGAAATGAGGGATAAAAAATTGAGAGATCAAGCACAGAAACAGATGAACTAGTAGATGGTCACCGCCAAGGCATAATGTGGAAAAAGACACTAACAGTTAGAACTGGATATTGTTGAACAGAAACAACTCTCCAGAAGCACCAGGTAATGCTAACAACTTATAAACCACAAGCCATTAATATATAGACTCTGATTATGGAGCAATATAAGGAGGATATGGATTGAAATTTACACCCTACTTGCAAAACAAATCAAAGAAATAAATCAATACAATAAACATAACCAATAAGATAGCAACCAAAACAAGGGCAGATTAAACCACGGAGCTCTTATTCATTCTGTTTTCGATAAGAACAGAGGGCGAAAATGGAAAATCCAAAAACCTTAATGTCCAATTCTGATATTCCATACCATCCAGATCAAAATCAAATTAAAGAAAACTATCTAAACAAGCAAAGAGCAAAACAAGTGAGAAAAGAGATAAGAAGGTAATACAAGTATACTTCAATTCTAGGTAGTTATCAAGGATCAACATCAAATAGAAATGTCTTACCGCTTCAATTTCACTTTGAGAGACGATTCGAACTCCATCCTTGTTAACAAGCAGATCACCGTCCATAAACGTACCGCTCTTTGTCCTATAAAAAATTCTCTGGCAAAGTTATCCAATCACGCAATTTAGTAATTGACAAAGAAAAAAGAGAAAATCGCGAAAATTACAGGAACTTGGAAAAGGAAGCATCTTCAGGAGGAGGAAGAGAGAGCTTGAGATTGATAACAGGGTTTAAGCCTCCCTTCTTCATGGTTTTCCGTTTCGTTTTCTCGTCTGTAATTCGGTTCTGTTGAAGTAAAATCTTGTATCAGAGTTTGCAAATGTAGAATCAAGACTCTAGGGTTTTAGATAAAGCAGAAAATATTTAATTTCTATTTACGTGTGTAGTTTGAAATCAAATCTTATTTTTTGTTTGGAAGCAAAACGTTAGACCAGACCAGAGTGTGTTTTGGTTGGTAAAGACCAGTCACTCACTATCACCAAGACGAAGAAAGACGATGAGAATTTTCGTTTACTTTTCTTCGGTCTTCCCGCGTTCACACACTATTATCATCATCAACATCATCATCTTCATCATCATCATCGTCATCGTCTCATCATCTTTCTTTTCCCTTCTTTCATTATTTTTAAAAAATATTTTTTTAATAACACAATCTGGAGTACAAATTTCTATTGTATAAACCTTTTCAAGAAGTTACATTATTTAGGTACGGATATTTACGGTTTGTTTCAGTTTAAAATAAAATTTTAAATTAAATAATATATTATAATTTAAAAAAAAATCAATCAATATAATTGAATATCATATTATAAATCAATCAAAATTAAATCATAAAATATAATTTAAAATTATTTAAATTCATAATTTAAGTTATATTATAAAATTAAAAATATAATAATTAATTATTATTAATTATATACTTTTTTATTAATATTTAAGAATAAATTTTATAAATAATTTTTTTATTAATTATTATTATATAGAAGATATAAAGAAAAATTATATATAATTTATAATAATAAATAATAATAATAATTTTATAAGATAATATTAAATAGTTTGATTTGCGATTTTACAATTTAAAATTGATTCAATTCATAATCGAAATCGAAAATAACTATTTAAAAAATATCAATCCGTATCCATAAATTTTTTAAACCGATACAAATAAATAATTTTTACGATTTAAATTAGACCAGTTTAAAAATGTCCATCCATTATTACTGCCCTTTGTTTTATATAATTCATTGTTTTGTATAAAACATTTTTACGGGAAGTTATATACTTTTAGTGCCACATAACATTTGTTGTATGATAATAATATGTTTTTATCATATAACCGAAGACTTAGGCTTGTTGTATAAATTGAGGCTTCTTATTATTGCGGGTAAGTTTTATTTTAAATCTAAGTTTAAATTTTCAAACTATAGAGTATGTTAATATTAAGAAAATAAATTATAAATTTTTGATACTTTTTTTTTTACATTTATAAAAATATAAAATATATAACAATTATATAATACTATCACATTAATTTACACGTAAAATTTATACAAAAACTTCGTATATCCAACAATATCATTAAAAAAATCATTCAATAAAATCATCATTAAATTTATTAAAATATCTTTTACTGATGATAAATAATATGCACGTTAATAATATTTGGTATTGAAATGCATTATCACATAGATTCTTTTACTTCAAAATATTAAAAATTAGTTAAGATATCAATAAATTCTACTAAAAATTGGTATTATCAAACAGTTTTTATAATTTTGCTTGTTATACCAAACAAGCCTTAAAACACTAATGGTCTGTAAGAATGTTCAGTCCACAGAAATAAAGTTTCTTTCCAGCTAAAACATGCTTTGCTTGCTGAACATCACCAGGACATCTGAAGTTTTGAAACGAGAAGTGAACAGAAAAACCATCACAATCAAATCAAAGCTGTGATTCATGTGAATACACCATTACAGACGAGTACAACAATGCTTTCTAAAGCTAAATTGGCAAAGAAAAGAAATGCCGTAGAATGCTATGTGCCAATCAAGTCATAAGCAACAAATTCCATTCATTAACTAGATTGTCATATGTCTCATGTCCCTCGCAACCGCTTGAATTTGTTCCTACATGCCACTACAACCACGAATATAATCCTTACATTTATTTCCGAATATGTGTTCTTCATTTCCTAAACCATTTGTTACATTGCTCCAGTAAAATAAGTGATGCTACATAGTTTTTTATCAATGGCAAATAAAACGAAATTAGCATACATTTGTTAAAGCTTTTCAATGAACTTCAAGAATTCCAGACATACAAATATTCATACAAAAGATTCATACTCCAGTCTTAAGTATATTTTTGTGTCTAACAATACAATGGCCATCCTTGATCACCTGTAAAGACTATACTATATACAAGCCTCTGTTGGAATTTCACGAAAATCAGAAACCCTGGACAAAAAAAAAAAAAAAATCCCACTGGATATCATTCTTAGCACTCTCTGTACGCTTACCTCATAACCCATACTTTTACAATGGACAAGCTTATTTTAACAGTCAATAATGTTGAAGGAGAATTTGGATAGCAGCTGAGGAACTCCTGATATTATTGGTCCATATGTCTACAAAGTATAAAAATTTAGACATTAAATTTGCAATCAGTATGAACTTCATTAAACCCTATAACTAAAAGTCTAAGGATATTGTATAATTCAATTTAGGAAAATGATTGGTAACATCAATATGGTTCCTTGAAAAACATAAGAAAGCTATCTGCTAATATCCCACCAAGCCAGTGTCTCTACTATTCAATTAATTATGGATGTAACTAAATGCTGTTAAGAAGGCCTCAGATCTTATGAAAAGTGAGAAAAGCCATCTCATTTAATCTCCATGGGATATTCAAACATCTGCCAGTATTAATTTCATAATGTAGAGCTGTACCTTGTGATTGTCATGAATCTGGCACAATGGCACTGCAAGTAATTTCATGTTTTTTGGCACGATGAACTTCCGACTCACCGGTAGCTTCACAAGATAGAGTTTTATGCACTCCTACAAAATGGGACGAGTACATGAGTTTAGGGAGTTATCCCATTGCAATTAAAACAGGCCTGATTTTAGTTTAATAGCTACCTTCGGTTTCTTTACATTAGGAGGCAAGTAAGGAAAATGCAAAGTTTCAAAATCAGGCTTCCACCACATACCAAGGCATTCCCCCACCTAAAACATTGAGAAGAATTCAATCTCACAGTGTGCAATGAGAAAACAAAAATGTAATCTCAAGAGAAACATTATTTATACCTCACACTCACACTCATCTTCATTCAGAGACAGCTTCCTCGTCAGCTTACGTTTCAATCCATCCATGTCTAAAATGTCCAAAAATTCAAATTAAACAAACACTAACAAAAACAACCTCAGTTTTAACTTTATTGAAGTTGTAGGATAATTTGATTTTAAATGATGACTTACCTGATTCACCTGGTCTTAAGCGGCCACCAGGAAGCTTAAAGATGGAATTCTTCACTTGCAGCAGCAAAAGGTGGGGGTGTTTGAACAACTCAACCTGATTTTAAAAAGCTGCATCCTTTCAATAAAGTATTATATCCAATAATTTATCATCTAATGTGCAAAAAAGGTGCTAAATCAAGATTAATTATCAGAATATAAAGGCAACTGCTGATTATAGAAAAGATATTCCCGATATAGGTTTAAGAGGTCTATCTCGGCCCTCTGCATTCCAAAGGGGAATATAGAGTTAAATGAATTGATCAACAATAATAGCTATCTGCAAAATAATAAGAATGAAAGAGGGAAATAGAAACTTGAACTAACAGTCAACAATCCCAATAATTTGTATTGTTTTGGCATTGGTTGTACACAACATATTCTACAACAATACTAAATAACATAATTCCATATTCCTCTATCCAATAGTTTAACAATCCCAACCCCACCAACCAAACGTTATTCATTTTAAGAAATCTCGGTGTACAAGTATGGTTCATGTTATAAAATGGGCAAAAACAATAATTATGATTATCCATGTGTAAGGATTTGCTAGAAGAATTTCTTTCTTCGCAGCCACAACCCAGGGAATTAAAATCTAGAATTTTCTCATTATTAGAAGTCTCTCACTATAACAATTGTCTTTCCTATGTATATCACAATTGAAGCATAAAACTTCATCGCACATCACTTTCTCTTGGAATTTCAATCTGAACAAACACAAAATTAAATCCCTCAGTTTTAGCATACTAAGAAGTTCCGAAGTCATATCTTTATAGGGATTATAGAGCAAGCAAATATAACATATGGAAGGATTATGCTTTTCCAAAATTAAACAGAAAATTATAAAAGGGAAAAAAAAAATTGGGGTTCCAATAAATTTTTCTGGGAAATACCACTATGTTTGCA
>JAVXUL010162146.1:0-13306 GCA_035590515.1 Trichilia minutiflora | reverse complement strand
TGAGTAAAGGAATATTTGTTAGGTAACATAAAAGAGGATTGGGTGACATTTTACATTGCTTAATTATAAAGAATTATAATCATTTAATCATGTACTTAAAACTTCTTTCTAAAATAATACAAGATTTTTTAGCATATTCTTTTTTTATATAATTCATTATTATATAAAGAATATTTTTTAATTCATTCTTAATTTATTAAAATAAAAATATGTTTATTTGAACAGTATTAAGAATATAAATTATTATGATTTTTTTTTTGTATATAGAGGAAACTCTTATACCCAACCATCATCAAGACGTCCAGTCGAGCACGGGATCGACGCACCCTCTGAAGACGGGGTTTCATGAATCACTTGACAGCCGTCCTAAACTACAGGATGCGTGTACAGGAATCACACACAATGATACTAAGTGTGGGATAAAACCTCTGATCTGACCTTCTTGACGCTTCAACAAAGAGAATCCTGGAATGATAATTGAATAAGAGACCTTAAGATCTATAGGGCTAACCCCCACCACCAGAAGATCTATAGGGCTAACCCCCGCCACCAGACCACCCATAAGATTATAAATTATTATGATATGTTATTATTAATTAATAAAAATACAAAATTAATATAATTATAAAAAATAAATAATGCAAATTATAAAATAAGTAATACAAAAAAATGAAAAAATAAATAATACGAATTATAAAATAATTTTTATTATTTTATTATCTATGTATGATATTAATTTAATGGTGCCAATTCACAAGACATTAATTTCCTACACACATTGAAGCAATGAAATAAGAGAATTTTTGACTTTAAAAGCAGACAGTTTGGTGATGGTTCTCTAGAGGTTGGACACTTGTTTTAAGTGAATCGAAATTTGGAGCACTACCCAATTAACTGTCAAATATGATGGGCTTGCCAAAATTTATATATAACTAAAGTAACAATTTGAAAAGTACTAACAATCATTAATCATACAGTTTTTCAAATTAATCATTATTCTTAATTAATGAGTGAATATATAAAGATGTTCAATTAAAATAAAAAACAAAAGAAAGCTCATGGTGTAGGGTGAGACTGATTTGTATCGATATTGACTTGTAAAGAAAGTCCTATATGATCAGAATTATCTTAAAACAAATAATAATATTGGATTCCATTTCAAGAAAAAAATTATAAATAAATAAGAACTTGTATACCGTTAATTTATAAATAATTAAAGAAACATAGCAAATAAGAGAACCTAAATGTACTTAAAAATTCATTGATTAATATATTTATGACAGAAAATAGTACTTAAAAATTTTATACGAAACGATTGTACAATGTAATCTTTATATTTAAATAATAAAATATTGCTGCATTAAAATTTAATTTAAAATTAACAGATTATACACGTAATTGTTGTTAGACTTGGCGCTATTATTTGTTCTCTTAAAGTACGTAATATAATAATATATTTCTGAATTTAATAAAATTTATTTGATTATAGATTATTTTTAGTATGCATTACTAGACTCTATTAATAAAATATATAAAATCGTATGTATGTTATGTTATATGTTGAATAAGTGTATTGTGAGTTAACAACTAGTTAAATAAATGATTGTTGCTAGATATATTAAATGTTGGATCCAAAATAACAGGACTTTCATGCATTATATAATTAAAATGTAATCAATAAATTTAAAATTTGTGTTTTTCACTATATAATGCACGAATGCTCTTGGCATTATTATTTAATATTCAAAATTTAAAATATCTAATAGTGCTCTAAATAAATATGTTTTATATTTGTGATTAAACATTAATCATGTTATATATAATTTTATGTAAAACGAGCTAACGAGATAGTCGTTAAGTATATAAACTTAATTATATGATTTAAAGTAAATTTAACATAGTATTTTTAATAAATTCGAATTGATATAGAATTTGTTATTTAATTTTTAATATATGCGAGTAAATTATAAATAAAAAATTTAGATTTCATAACAAATTTTTTCTTATTATTTTATGTTGATTTTGTGCTTTTCATGTTAAAATTATATGAGTATTATTCCTTTCATCATAAGTACCTATTGATATATTATTCATGACTTATATCGATGAATGTAGAGAGAATTTATTATATAATTTTACCCCTTTTTTTTATTGGATCCAATTTGATTTTTTTTTGAGCATTTTACACAAAATTAATGAATGAGTTTCATGTACAATTGAATTTTGAATATTTTGGGACCATAATTGACTTACAATGTCATGTCTCTGACTCGTGGGCTCACTTGTAACAACAGTTACACACCCGTAATATACGTTCAAGCCTCAGAATATATGTCAAGGGCTTGTAAGGCTTAAAGGTATCTACATAAAATTTTTAAACAATCTCAAAATGATTAAATCTTATAACTACTACCAATTTCAAATCAATCTCCAACCCAATTCAATTTGGTTTCAACCTAAACTCAAGTCAATACCACATGACAAATCATTTATTAAAATTAAACAGTTAACTTAAAATATAATTATCACATATCATCAAGTTTACAAATATAGTAGTTTTAAAATTTACAACAAGTTTATAATTTTAATATAATTGATGTATCCAAATCCAAATAAATATACTACAACTTATTTTTTTTCAGTGGACATAGACCATTTTATAAGTTGAGAACGAAAATTATACCTAAGATTGTTAATATTAGCTCTAACGCTAATGGTTCTTCTTTTAGTAACTCGATACATCCTAAAACTAAAAAAGAAAAGAGGGTTAAATATACAAGAGTGTATTCTGTGAGTGGATGTAAATATAATTATACAATTACTTGTATCAATATAAGTAATCTTATAACATAAGTAAAAATGCATTTTAATCTAAGTATATACAAAATAAGGATCAATATTTTAAATTTATTTTAAAACAACTTCAAAACTAATTTAAAATTATTGGGCTAACACTCTTTCTCGATGATTATTCGGGCCAAAAGTAATTTTGAGACCGTCAATTAGTATCCTATATAATAAAACAAATGAATAAAATAAAATAATCATTTAATATGATTTAAAATTTTGCATGCCATTTAATAAAAATAATGTTAATCACTGATGTTGATCTCGATTAGTCACATACTACCCTACGTGATTGTCCTCTATTTTTTATCTAGTAGACTATTCTATTACAAATGAAATTATTATCCTCCTTATAATAGTCCCACTGATGTACCACTCACTCGAATAACCTTTCTTAGGCTTGCTTCGAGCTACTAAACCCTGTAACTACAGATGCCTCTTCGACTATGTAATCATATAATTCAAATTAATTCTTTTGTCATAAATCATAAAATCAAGCATATAAACTAGCCCAAATGGCCATATCATCAAAACCATATCAAAACCAAATAATCATTGAAAATATATAAACCTATGCATCATTAACTCAAAACTCAATTACAAAAAATCAAAATCATAAAATATCATCAGAATAATCAATCCAATTAAAATCATCAATAAACAAACTTCATCAAAACACAAGTAACTTCCTCTTGACCTTAAATTCAAATAACCCATTAACACTTCTCAAATCAACATATAATCTATGATATAATTCAATATTTAATTTTTTATTAAATATTTAAAGATAAAAATAAATTAGATAAATATAATCCATTCACCATCTAAGAAAGTTAGGTACTCCTTATAATTCTTCACGATGCATAGGGTCTTATCTCTCGATTTTTACACCTAGTTATAATAATATTAATAATCATATTAAGACTAAACTTTAAATAATTGGAATTTAAATACTATATATAATAATTACTAATTCTAATCCAAGTTTTTCTAATATTTTCATGACCCTCGAGACCTAATTCGTTTTTAATCAATTACTCAATTTCAAATAATGGATTTTGATGACAATTTCAAAATATTGCAATCACCTATATTTCAAGTTAAAATGGGCGTTTCTACTTTATACCCCTTTTTTTTTCTAAAGTTGTTTTTTTTTTCTCAAATTTTCAATCATTAAACACCAAATTCATTCATTCTACTATCAAATTAACACAATTAATTAAAATTTATCAAAATTAAAAGTTTTTCAAAAAATTTTCGATTATATATGAGTAGTATAGTAAATTCGAGCCGATTTTTTTGAATTCACATTTTCGATGCTCCAATAATAATTTATACAACTTTATGTCCTAATTAACATAAATTTAAGTTAAATTACAACAATTAAAGCCTAAATTCAATTTAAGTGAACAGTAATCTTAGAAATCAAATCCTCGATTTTACAAAATTAAACAGTTATACAAATAAAAAATCTAACCAATTGATGATTGTGGACCTTAGAAAGGTTCTATAACTTTTAATTTTTAAAAGCCCCAATTTTTTCTATAAACTTTAATTTCAAAACCTATATAATTTCTCAACAAAATATAAAAAAAGTTTCTAGAGTGATGAAGAAGTCAAATGGTGATGATTTGTGATGAAAAATGAATTTTAAACTATGGAATGATGGTTAAAAATGAAGAGTAGAAGAGTAGTAAAGAGAAAAAAGAAAAGACAACAAGAGGGGGGGAAGGGGAGGAAATGGTAAGAGGCTGAAGATTTACACCCCCTTTTCCCTCAATTGTTTTCTCTTTTATAATTAATTGCAAAATTTTAAAAGGGCCCTTGAGGAATTTAAAATGTTGGGATGCCACAACTTTACCCTCTTTAAAAGAATTTTGTCCTCAAAATTTTACGTACCTTAATATTATAACAGATATAAATATTATTGGTGCATCTAATTCTCGAACTCCCATGTTATGTCTTTGATTACATCACTATGCCATAATACCTTTACTATAGGAATTATTTTCCTCCTTAAGATGCACTCTTATCACTCTAAAATTGTTACTAGTTGAATTTTATAACTTAAATCTTCTCAAAGTTCTATTGGAGGTGTTTTGATGACATGAGAGGGGTCGAAAACATATTTTTTTAATATGGACACATGAAACACATCATGTATCCTCTCCATCTTGACCTGTAATTTCAACTTGTATGTTATTGGATAAATCCGTTTAATAATTTGTATAGGATAATATATCGAGGACAGAGTTTTCTTTGAGTTGTGAATCAAATTAATCCTTTCTAGGACAATACTTTCAAAAACACCATATTGCCTACATCAAATTCCAACTCCTTTCGTCAATTTTTCGCATAAGATATTTGTCTATTTTGAGCTGTCTTCAATCTATGTCGGATAATTTTTACCTTCTCTGTGGTGGCTTCAATTAATTCAATATTATTTAGTTTTCTTTCACCCACCTCATCTCAACAAAGGGAGTTATATATTTTCTTCCATTTAAAGCTTCATATGACACCATACCTATACTGGATTAGTAATTATTATTGCAGGCAAACTTTGCTAAAGAAAGATGCAAGTCTTAACTATCCCGAAAATCTATCACACAAGCTCTCAGTATATCTTTTACTGTCTAAATTATCCTCTCTGACTGACCATCAGTTTGAGGATGAAAGATAATATTGAAATTTAGTTTTGTATCCATCGCTTGCTGGAGTTTAGGCTAAAATCGAGAAGTAAAACATAGGTCCCGATCTGATACAATAGTAATGGGTACTCTATGTAATTTCATAATCTATGTTATATAAATTCTTGCCAACTTCTCTACTAAGTACTTGATTTTGATTGGTAAGAAATGAGCTGACTTGGTGAATTGATCAACTATAACTCAAATAGCGTCATGACCAATTTGAGTGTGTGGCAACCTCATAAGAAAAGCTATAGTGATGTGTTCCTATTTTTACTTGGGAATCGATAATGGTTGAAGCATTCCTGTTAGTTTTTGGTGCTCTACCTTAACTTGTTGACAAACTATACATCTGGTCATAAACCCTATAATCTTTTTCTTCATTCTAGACCATCAGTAGTTTTCTTTAATAGTTTGATACATTTTAGCATTATTCTATCTTGTCCATAGTCTAAATTTTCCTTTACCCTCAGAACTTTTAATTCTAATAGTAGTGGGAGTAGGTAATTCTGACATATACTAATATTACTAATAATTTTCTACTCAATACATCCACCACTATATTAACCTTCCCGATATGATAGTCAATAATTAAATCATAATCTTTAATGAGATCGAGTCACCTACTCTGTCTCAAATTCAATTCTTTTTAATTAAGCAAATACTTTAAACTCTTATGATTAATGAAGACTTGACATCGCTCCCTATATAAATAATATCCCCAAATCTTCAGTACGAATACTATCACTGTTAATTCCAAGTCTTGAGTTGGGTAATTCGCCTCATGTTAATTCCAAGTCTTGAGTCAGGTAATTTACCTCATACTTTTTAAGTTGTCAAGAAGCATAGGCTATTATCTTCCTATTCTGCATTAATACACACTCTAATATTTACCTTGATACGTCGCTAAATACTACATATCCACCTCCAAGCGTAAAAAATGTTAAAATTGATACTGAAGTGAGACAATCCTTCAAAACCTGAAAACTTGACTCATATTGATTATTCCACTCAAATCTAACATCCTTTCTTATTAACTATGTGAGTGCAATGGCCAATAAAAAAAAAAACCTTTGATAAATCTTCTGTAATACCTGGCTAATCCGAAAACACTTCGAATCTCCGTAGCATTCTTCGATCTCTCCTACTATACTATTGCTTTAATTTTACAAAGGTCGACATAAATTCTTTCTTTGGATACTGCATGCCCCAAGAATACTACTTTTTGAAGCTAAAATTTATATTTTAAAAACTTGACATATAGTCTTCTCTCTCTTTATGTCTATAACACAATCTTCAGGTGTTGGATATGTGCTTTCTTACTTTTAAAATAAATTAGGATGTCACCAATGAAAACAATCATAAATTTATCTAGGTAATGATAGAAAACTCGATTCATGAAATCCATGATTGTAGTTGGGGCATTAGTTAACCTAAATGACATCACTAAAAACTCATAATACCCATATCTGGTCTTGAAAGCTATTTTGGACACATCATTTTCCTTGATCCTTAATTGATGATACCCGTATCTCAAATCTATCTTAGAAAATATATGAGCACCTTGTAATTGGTCAAAAAGATCATCGATCTTCAACAGTATATATTTATTCTTAATCGTCATCCTATTCAACTATCGGTAATCTATGCATAACCTCAAGGTTCCATCCTTCTTCTTAATAAATAACATCTATGAATGCTAATGTGATATACTCAGTTGAATAAATCTAATTCCTAAAGTTGAATTTTCAACTCTCTATACTCAATAGACACTATGCGGTAGGGTGGCATTGATATCAATGTGGTACCAAGAATCAGTTTAATTTTAAAGTCAAATTCTCTTTCTAGTAATAACCTCAGAAACTCCTCAGAAAATACATTTGAAAAATCTTTTACTACTGACACTTGATACATCATATACTCTAAAACTAAAGTATCTATAATATACGTTAAATACCTTTGACATCCTTTCCTCATTAATCTTTAAGATTCTATTGCAGATATAACATATATGAAAAGCACACCAGGCTCTCCCACCATCACAATATCCGATTCTCCTGGTTTTTGAAATACCATCTGCTTAGTAAAATAATCAACAGTAACCTGATATCATGAAAGCCAATCTATACATAATATCGCATCAAAATCTTTCATTCTAAAAGGTATCAAGTCTGTCTCTAATCCAACTTCATCTACATTAACATCACAATCTTTAAAATTCTTTCTTCTAAGCAATCTTTGTCCCAAAGGAGTATACACCATTAATTTCTAATATAACGAAGATAATTCTCTATTGGTATGGGATGCAAAGGTGGTGCTGATAAAAGATTTATTAAAAATCAGATTTATCAATATTTATGTGGTCTGCTCAAATATAACTATGGTACCTATAACCACCTCTAGATTAACTTGATCCTGTTCTTGATTTATGGTGAATACTCGAGTTTGAACTTTACCCTATACTCTCTGACTTTCTTACTATACTAATAATGAGCTATCGACCCTTGATTTTCTATAAAAAAGAATAAAAGTCTGACCTACTGATCGAGGTTACCATAGATAGATCAGATATTGACTTGGTGAAGGCTATTGGCTTGTCTCTCTTTTACAAAAATTAGGACAGTATTTCTTCAAATAGCCTATTTGAACGTAGTAATAACACATCTATGGCATCTTATCTATATCACTATAGTATCTCTTGTAATTATCACACCTATTCATATTTTGTTTTTATCCTGTACTTTGAATTGAGCCTTGAACAGACTACCCGAGTTTATATAATCTCTAACCCTATGAAAAAAATAAAGGATTAGTGGTTGGATTAGTGGTTAATGCACTGTTAAAAGACCACTGCATTGACTTTTCTTGGATGATCGCCTTACCTGTATGCTAAGGTCTTTTCTTTTCTGAAAGGACCTCATTGATTTCCTTTCTTTTACTAGTTTCTCCACTCGCAATGCCATATGAATCATTTCTTTATATCCTTGATTACCCATTATCATCATCTTTTCTTGAATTTTGAAGTTTAATCCTTAAATTTTGAATATAAAGTATCATTATTTATGAGCTCAGGCATGAACTCAATTAATTCTCTTAGTTAGGTCTTATATTCTGTCATTCATTTTTACAATTACTTTAGTCTCAAAAATTTCTGTTTCTTTTTGCTACAATAGAAAGAGATATAATATTGGTGCTTAAATTCTTTAAGGAAGTCTGCCTAAGATAGGTGCAACTGACCTTTGCTTATACATTTTTTCACCATGTGACTAAGCTTTCTTCTAATACCCTGGTTGTCACCTTTAATGTAATCTCATCTTCTAAACCCATATCTTCTAAATCTTTTTTTATATTCTTCAGCTACCTATTTGCCAATATTACATCCGTTGTGCCTCCAAATGGTATACTCCCCAACTAACGGATTTTTTTATTAACTTGATGAGTTTTAGGGTTGATTAGAGGATTTTGCACCTGTTAGAACAGTAGTAGCCCTAAGAACGAATATGGGTAAGGATATGAGGCGACTCCTGGTTATAAGCCATATAGGTAATCTAGGCTTTTGGGATCATAGGTAGAGTTATCCCTACTCCAAATGGTGGAAATGTAGGTAAAAGAGGTACTTAAGGCTCTTTAGGTTTGGGTTGAGGTATAACGGAGGATGCCATTTCTTTAGTATCGAGAACAATCTCTCTAGAGGGTCTATCCCATTCTCTTCTAGGATTTGATGACATTGTTACTACAATAAAGATAAAAAGGTTTAATTCTATACGCAATATAATTTAACCTAAGACTCAACTCACTTATAGAATACTAAAAAATTAAAAATCAATAAAAATCATATAAAATCAATCGAATCAAATAAAATTATTAGTAACATTTATTGAAGACATGTAAAACCATTCAAACAATCTCAAAATTTATTTTAAAACCATGGCTTTGATACCACAAAAGTTATCATGCCCTTGACCAGTAATACCCACTTGTGACAACCACCATAGACTTTTTATATGCATTCAAATTTCAGAACACATGTCAAGAGCTTGTAAGGCTTATAGGTACCAATATAAAATTTTTAAATATCCCATAATGATCAAATCCTATAGCTACTTTTAATTTTAAATCAATCTCCAACCCAATTCAATTTGGCTTTAACCCAAACTTAAATCAGTACCAAATGACAAATCATTTATCAAAATTTAACAATTAACATAAAATATAATTATCACATATCATGAAGTTTACAAATATAATAGTTTTAAAATTTACAACAACAAGTTTATAATTTTAATATAACAGTCATATCCAAATTCAAATACATATACTACAAATCATTTTTTTCAATGGACATGGATCATACTGTAAGTCAAGAAAGAAAATTATACATGAGATTGTTAATACTAGCTCTAACGTTAATACTTTTTCTTTTACTAATTTAATATGTCCTAAAATTGAAAAAAGAGGGGGGAGGGTATACTCTATAAGTAGATAAAAATATATAAATATAATTATACAATTATTTACACCAATATAAGTAATCTTATAACATAAGTAAAAATGCATTTTAATTTAAGTAATATACAAATAAGGATAAATCTTTTAAATTTATTTTAAAACAACTTCAAAACTAATTTAAAATTACAGGATTGACTACTTTTTTTGATGATTACTAGAGCCAAAAGTTATCTCAAGACTGTCAGTAGGTATCCTAGACAATAAAACAAATTTCATCTAGTGGACTACTCTATCATAACTGTGATTACTATTCCCCTTATAATAGACCTACCAGTGTACCACCCATCCGAACGGCCTCTTCTAGGTCCATTTCGGATTACTAAATCCTGTAACTACAAATGACTCTTCAATCATGTAATCATATAACTCAAATTGACTTTCCGATCATAAATCACAAAATCAAGCTATAAACTGGCCCAAATAGTTGTATCATCACAACTATATCAAAACCAAATAATCATTAAAAATATATAAACTTATGCATCATTAATTCAAAACTCAATTACAAAAAAATCAAAATAATAAAATATCAACATAATAAACAATCTAATTAAAATCATCATCAATAAATAATCTTCATTAAAATACAAGTTGCATCCTCTAGGCCTCAAACTCAAATAATCCATTAACACTTCTCAAATTAATATATAATCCATGATATAATTCATTATTTATTTTTTATTAAATATTTAAAGATAAAAATAAATTAGATAAATAGAATCCGCTCACCTTCTAGAAAAGGTAAGCACTTTCTATGGTTCTTCACGACGTGTATGGTCTTGTCTATCGATTTTCATGCCTAGACCCTCGAGACCTAATTTGTTTTTTAATTAGTTACTTAATTTTGAATAATGGATTCTGACGACAATTGCAAAATATCGTAATCACTTACATTTTAAGCTAAAATGAGCATTTCTACTTTTTGCCCCTTTTTCATTCCTAAAGCTAGTTTTTCTCAAATTTTCAACCATTAACCACCAAATTCATTCATTTCACTATCCAATTAACTAAAATTTATCGAAATTGAATATTTTTTGCCTCTTATAATTAATTAAAAATTTTCAAAAAGGCCCTTGAAAAATTTAAAATGTTGGGATGCCATGTAGAAAGGGCCAGTTTTTTTTTTTTGAAATTTGAGTTTTTCTGATAGTAAAAAAAACAAAAAAATAAGATATGTTTTTCAAATTTGGCTTATTTTTTTAGCAAATTTTGAGAAAATAATGTCTAAATTCATATTTAGAATATGTGAAAACCTATGTCTAGGTTTTAGAATTGTGAAATTTTGACAAAAAAGCGATTGTAGAAGTCAAGTCATGACCGAGTCGAGATGACCCGAGTTACAGTAAATTGAATCAAAATCGATCCGACTAGAGGTTGATGGCGTGTGTATTGCACATATACAAATGCATGCACACGCACAAGGGCCTATATATATATGTATGTATGTATGTATGTATGTATGTATATTATTTATTCTTTATGATATAATCTTAATTTTATTAATTTATTATATCCCAAAAATAAAATAAAATCATAGAAAAATAGTAAATTGACAAAGGATCACAAATACTTAAATTATATATATATAAGTATTGTTTCATTACAAATATTTAATATGATTTTAGGGTACATACAATTTAAATATCTCATTTGGTGTAAAATTATAAATAACAATAATAGATAATTATGGTATTTTTTATTATGATAAAATTTTAATTATGATTTTTCTTGATTGTTATCACCAAAGTGATGCAACAATTAAAAATCTAAGGTCAATTAAAATTTATTAATGAAAAATGAATGTAAAGTTTTTTAAGAAATTAATTCTGAATTTTTATGATTAATTTTTATCAAAGTAATTTAATTATTAAAACTCATAAGGGTAATTGATTTTCTTAATTAATAAAGATATTGTAAGGATTGTAATCAAGAAATTTGTCTACTCAAAGAGGATAAATTTTTAAATTGTTTATTTGACTTAAATATATATTATTTGGAGGATTTTATCTGTCCAAAGAAGATATATTTATCAAATTATATGTATTTATTTTTTGTTGTCTTCATACATAAAGACCATTAGTAAAATCGTTTGCTCTGCACAATGGGGAGCTCATAATGATATATACAGGGTCTTAATATTGATTGTATAATATCTATTATTATTAATTAATTATGTTAGAACTTTTTCAAACAATTTCCTTCGACTTTAATAATAACAACACTATAATTAAAATCATGAATGATTCTAATTACAAAAAATAGAAGCAAGATATAGAGTTTACTTTGAGTATTATGGACATAAATTTGATTTTATGTGTAAATCCATCATCACCATTCACTAAGAACACTACTAATGATGAAAAGAGCTATTGTGCCAAAATGGGAAAGGACAAATTACTTGAGTATATTAGCTATGAAGAGATTTATTTGCTGAAGTAGAAAAAAAGACGGTTCAAACAGCAGTTTGATCTAATCAAACCAGACCCCGGTTCGACCCATTCTCAGTTTGATTGAGTCAATCGATGTTCTCAAGTTTAGTTCAAGGTTCAAAACAGGTCCGAACAAATCAGACTTGGTATCCTAAGGTTTTTCATCATGCTAGATTAATCTGTGGTCTCCGAATTTGGATTTAAGCATCAGAATTTAAAAATCTTAGAAAGTGTACGAATAAATAAAAGAAAAACACTGGCTTTACACTACCACCACTTGCCAACACATCGAATAAGGATTAGTTTCATTGTTCTTAACTTGTGTGAAAAAGAAATAAGTATTGTAAGATAAATTCGAGATTTGAGACCACTTTGACTCACCTAAATACTGAAATATTTGAATATAGTGCATACATAGCAACTATTTAAAGTAAAAAGTGTTGGCATATGGGTGCTAGCAGTCTACTATTGGGAGATGACTTCTAACAGTGTCAGCCCCAGCTCGACAAGAGGCGGCGCATCCAATCGCCCCGGTCCGCTCTGCTATGGGTTAAGGAAATAAAGTTGCTGCTTAGCTATCAGCTATAACTTTTGGCCTAATGGTAAGCGCTTGATCCTTCAATTGGTATCAGAGCAGGTCGCGGATTTGAGTGCTCCCAGTGTAGCTGCGGGGGGGATGGGATTGTTGGCATATGGGTGCCAGCAGTCTACCACTGAGAGATGGCTTCAAACAATGTCAGCCTCAGCTCGACAGGAGGTGGCACATCCAATTGCCTCAGTCCGCTCCGCTATGGGTTAAGGAAATAAAGTTGCGCCTTGGCTATCAGCTATAGC
>JAVXUL010162126.1:0-13306 GCA_035590515.1 Trichilia minutiflora | reverse complement strand
GAGGTGTCCGAAACTAGGGCAAAAGATTTGAATCGGGTCCTGTATGTGATACAGAAAAGAATTGTTCTTTACTCGTCGAAGTTAGTTGTCCAAGATTTCTATTATGTGAGGTCAGCTAATGTAGACGAGAATTTGATTCTCCACTTATTTCTAAAATCCAACAAATACTTATGTCCTATTTTAGGGAGTGTGGGATTTAAATAGGATAGTGAGAGCTGATGAGATTATACTTTATAATTGTATTTGTTTGGAAAAAAAATATAGGGGTGACACATGGATACCTTGTCAGCAAGGCACATTCAGGTGGTCAGGGGTAATCCTAAGCAGTTCTATCTCAGATACACCTCGTTCCAGGTATCTCCCTGCTTAAGGAATACACAGCCCTAGGCAAATTCTGCCCCGAGAATCCCTCTTCTTAGGGATTCCATAGCCCCATTGAGTTTCACCCTAGGTAATCAGCATCCCAGAAGAATTAATGGCACCCAGGATTCTCACTGTCTCAGGCGCCACAAAGACTGAAGCTCCTTCTCAGGCATGGCACGGTCATCCACAACACAGCTCAGGCATCCAACAGCATTAACTGAGATAAGTCGCCTCCCCAGAGACCCAGATAGCTTCTCAAAGGAATTTACAAGCAATCCCTGATCAAGACAGAAATTTTTACACAGAGTATCAGCAGACATATGCCCCCTTCTCCAGCTCAAAAATGGGAATGGTTGCTGACAGTTGGCCCCTTAAATACACCTGTCCCATCCTCTGTCCATTTTTTTAGATGATGGGACGGTGTCAGGTTCATACTCCTGCAGATATGTCAGCATCATTAATAAAATTCGATTGCACACTGTCCCATATCAGACATCACATCCTTTTCATTCTTCGATACCAAGTCACTGTTCAGGAGGGAGGCACTGTATAAGACAACTTTTTTCAACAAAAAAAGGGCTGGCTCTCTCGAATTTTAGATTTTTGATTGGAACCTCACCGAAAATTTGTACTTCGATCACACGCTGATAGAATCGAAGAGAGAAAAAGGGAGCCTAATTATCATCTTTCCTAACCATTTTCATTTGGTAGCCTTGAGATATAGATTTTACACACTTTGCTTCCATTTCAAGCTATTTCTAATTTTCTCTTTGTTGCTTTCAACGAAAGTCTATTTTTTTTCTCCATGTTATTTTTGACTTAGGCATCGAAGTTTTTCCATCGAAAATCTCTTCTAACATCGTTCCATAGGTGTTTATTGTCTTTGCAGTTTTATGAGGTGGAGCCTCGTCGGAAATGGCCACACTTTTAATCGTTCTTTTGTAAAAAAAATATTTGTTCAATAATAGTCACATTGCCCTCACATCTCACCAACTAAGTCATTCCTCGTTGGCCGCGAGGAGGGTCCACGGATAATTCTCGCACCAATAGTATTCAATAGTTGAATTAAATTATGATACACAACACCAACAAACTTTCTTCTATGTCTTTCCAGTTCTCTCAAATATTCATAATGTCATCATTAAATATCTTTCAGAAGATTCTAGACAATCACATGCTAACAAGTCCAAACCTGAAGGATTGGTTATAAAATTTGAGAATAGTTCTCGAATTCGAAAACCTAGGGTATGTCTTGGAGGCTGAGATACCTATGGTGTTAGAGGTAGATACTCTCCAGGAGGAGAAGGATGCCTTTAACAAATGGTATGCCGATAATCGTAGAGTGAGACTCTACATGTTAGCGTTTATGAAGCGGGAGTTGCAAACTAAACACTAAGTATAACATCTGCGTATAAGATACTCAGATCTTTATAAGAGTTATATGCTAAAAACTCTCGTGTGATTGAATACGAGATTTGCTCTATCCTGTTCATTATGAGATTCAAGGAGGGAGTTCCGCCTGATGATCACGTCATTAAGATGATGAACATTATCGGACAATTGGACATTTAGGGCATTATTATGACTGATCGCCTCAAGATGAATTTAAATTTTGCAGTCCCTTTCTTCTAGTTATAAATCATTTATAACTAATTATAATATGAATAAAATTGAGCAGACTCTTTCAGAGCTGCTCAATGAGATTCAGGAGTTCTACAGACAGAATAGTAAAGGTAAGGGACATGAGGATGTTCACATTACCACTATCAGTAGGACTGATAAACGGTCAAAACCCACATCTCGAGGTCCAAAAGTTGGATCTATGAAGAAGAAAACCAAGAAAGCTAACCCTCCTAAGACATCCAAATCCAAACTTAAGACCAAAGAAAAATATTTATATTGTGATTCAGATGGACCTTGGAAACAGAACTGTTCGCAGTATCTCGAGAGTCTTAAGAAGACTAAAATAGGTATATATTTCTGTTATATGATTGAATATGAACTAAGTATTAGTTTTGACATTCATTTATGAGTTATTGATTCAATAGCTACTTCTCACATATGTGTTTCTATGCAGGTGATTTTGAATAGTTTTGCATTACCGCGCGATGAGATCGTGCTTAGGATGGCTAATGGAATAACAGTTGTTATAGATGCCATTGAGACGTGCGAGTTGAGACTCCTATCAGAACACATTTTGAGGCTGGAGTGAGTGTTGTATTTTGCTTCAGTAACTAGAAACATCATTTTTATTTCTTTGTTATGTAATAATGGTTATTCTGTACAGTTTGATAAAAATGAATGTATTATACATTTTGGAAATGTATGTATTGGCAAAGCTATTAATATAAATGGTTTGTATGTTTTGCAATTGGATAATTGTTATTTAATTTTTACTTTTTCTAATAAAAAAATTCGTGTTGATACAAATCCTTAATATCTGTGGTATCATAAATTAGATCATATCGGGGATCGACGACTTAACCAGCTTGGATCTAATGGGATATTAATCCCAATGGATTCAAAACCGTATCCGACCTGCGAGTCGTGTCTTCGAGGAAAGATGACCAAATCTTCCTTTAAAAGTAAAGGCGAGAGAGCCAAAGAACTTTTGGATCTCATACATACAGATGTGTGTGGATTATTTAATACAGCGGTCAGAGGTGGATTTGAGTACTTTATTATCTTTACTGATGATATGTCTCAATATGGATATGTGTATTTAATGAAATACAAATCTGAATTCTTTAAAAAGTTCAAAAAATTCAAGAATGAAGTCGAGAAACAAAAAGAAAAAAGTATTAAAATCCTATGATTAAATCATGGGGGTGAATACTTGAGTACTGAGTATCAAGAATTCTTAAAAGAAAATAGAATTATCTCACAAATGAATCCTTCATATACACCACAGCTTAATGGTGTATCAGAAAAGAGGAATCTTATCTTATTGATATGGTACGATCAATGATAAATTTTACTGATTTATCATTGTATTTGTAGGGATATGCTTTACAGACAGCTGCGCATATTCTGAACTGAGTTCCTTCAAAATCAGTCCAAAAGACTCCGTATGAGATATGGAGTGAAAGAAAACCCAGTCTTAATTATATAAGAGTCTGAGGTTGTCCAGCGTATGTCAAGCAGATGAGATCTGACAAACTTGATAATAAATTGGAGATGGTTCGATTTGTAGGGTATCCTAAAGATAGTTTAGGATATTGTTTCTATTTTTGTTCTGATCAAAGAATTTTGATCAGTAGAAACGTATATTTTTTTAGAGAAAGAGTTTTTTAAAGAAGGTGGTGGGGATAGAGATATCGAGTTAAAAGAGCAGTCCTTAGAGACTCGAGTCGACGATGCTGATGTTGGAGAGTCCAGTCAATGACCCTCTGTTTCTATTGACCCAGTTCCAGTTTGAAAGTTCGTTAGGCTTCCTAAGAGATATACATTTCTCAATGAGCAAGATTTTAAATCTTACTTAGTGGAAGAGACGGATTATATTGATGATTTGAGAACCTATAAGGAGGCTATCTTGGATAGAGATTTAGGAAAATGGTTAGAGACAATGAATTGTAAGATGAAATCTATGTATATAAACCAGGTCTGGACACTTGTTGATCCGTCAGAGAGAATAGTTTCCATCGACTGTAAATGGATCTTTAAGAGAAAGATTGATAAGGATGGACAAGTAGAGACCTACAAAGCACGGCTAGTTGCGAAGGGTTACACTCAGAAATAAGGGTTGGATTATGAGGAAACTTTCTCCCCTGTTGTTATGATAAAATCCATCCGGATTGTGCTAGCCTTAACCGTATACCATGATTATGAAATTTGGCAAATGGATGTGAAGATAGTGTTTCTCAATGGATTTATTAATGAAAATCTATTTATGAAACAACCTGTTGGGTTCGTATCCAATACTACACTAAATAAAGTATACAAATTATATCGATCAATTTATAGATTGAAGCAGGCTTTCAGAAGTTGGTACATCCGATTTGATGAGCCAATCACATCGTTTGCCTTTATCAAAAATCTGAATGAACCTTATGTATACAAGTGGGTTAATGATCGTGCTGTTACGTTCATAATATTCTATATAGATGACATACTACTAATGGGTAATGACGTATGCATGATAACAGAGGTGAAAATCTAGTTATCCAGAATATTCTCTCTGAAAGATCTGGGAGATGCAACCTATATTCTCGGGATTCGAATTTATAGAGATAGATCAAAGAGGATAATTGGATTATCTCAAAAATTATACATTGAAAAGATGTTGAAAAAGTTTAGCATAGAGAACTCTAAGAGAGGTCTCTTATCCTTCAATTACGGTCTTCATCTTTCTAAAGATGATGGTTTAAAGACCGATGAAGAGCGATAATAAATGTGTGGTGTGCCCTATGTATCAGTTATAGGTAACTTGATGTATGACATGCTATTTACACGTCCTGATATAGCTTATATTGTAAGTTTTACAAGCAGGTATTAGGCTAATCCCAAAGAGAAATACTAGTCGATTGTAAAATCAATCCTTAAGTACTTAAGAAGGACTAAGGATTTCATTCTGAGTTATGGAGCTCAAGAGTTGAGCATTCATAGGTATTTAGACTCAAACTTTCAATCAAATGTGGATGATCGTAAGTCTATATCTGGTTTTATCTTTTTGTGTAATGGAGGTACTGTCAATTGAAAAAGTTTCAAACAGACGACAACAGCTGACTCCACTATAGAAGCTAAATATATTGCTGTTTTAGAAGCAGCGAAAGAGGTTGTTTAGATGAGAAAGTTCATATCTAAACTTGGTGTGGTTCCAAATATGGCTTATCCGATAAGCGTATTCTATGATAATACTAGTGCTATTGCACAGGCAAAGGAACCAAGAGTATATCAGAAATCCAAACATATTCAGCGAAAGTATCACATTTTGAGAGAACTTATTGGTGATGGAGAGATAATAATACATAAGATATTTTCAACAGATAACGTAGCTGACCCTCTCACTAAGGCGATGACACTGAAGCAGTTGGACCAACATCTTGAGAAGATGGGTATTAGATACCACGGTAAATGGCTTTAGTGCAAGTGAGAGTTTGTTAGTATAGTTACCCTATAAACCATTCGTGTTATCGGTTTCAAGGTATTTAATGTTATATCACTGTATATATATGTATTTGACATATGTATTAATAAAGAAATTATTTATATTTATATGTGTATGACGTTTCCTTGTCATATCATACTAATGATTAAGTATACATATGAATGTCCAGATAATAATATTATCGAATTGTTCCCTACACACACAATATCGATTGGTCATCAGTATCGCATAATAGGCACACTGTATATCGTCGATGAATGTCATGAGATGACATTAGTGCAGATGACATGATAGTTATGTCATAAGGATATTAATGTGGATTAATAGTTAGAGAACTGTTTTTTGAACGTGATCGAAGAAATGATGAATTATACAGAATGTATACAGTTAATGATTCGTCATTTAATTGAACTAGTGTGCGACGTACTCTTTTGACCTGAGATGTCATAATTGTTATCTGATATAGATGCACATGGTTCATATGATATATAAGTATAAGACTAATCATGTCTTGTATGAGAAGTCAATTTGGTCATGTGTTGTTTATATCAGGATACGAATGACTGTTAAGATGGAATCCATCGACTCGATATATATATAGGATTCGAGTAATTGTTGGCTCGATCCAAATTCAAGTTCCCAATTGGATATCAGTAAATGACTGAAACCCTAATACCCCTGGCCAAGAAACTTTAAAGTTATATGAAAGAGTTCGTAGTGACAAGTTCAGCGCATAATGACTGATGATCCAAGATAGATACTGAGTTTAGGGTTTTGACTATCTGTGAGCCTAAACTTAGTCGAGATTAGACGACAAAAGGATATTACTCATAAAGTATGTACAATTGAGATTTATAGGTTCGGTGAAAATTTTCTTTATTATGGTTTAGCGATTATGGTACATTACTAGATGTTACCTATAATCGTTGAGCATTCGAAGAGTCCGAAACGGAATCGATGAGATTGATTTCAGCTCACGGCTAACACCATAGTGAACCGAAGAGATCACAATCATAAACTTATGCTCAATTTTACTTTGAGAAAAATTAAATATTATCTGTAAGAGAGCTAACACTCTCGGAGATAATATTTGACTGAAAAATCGTAATCGATATAATCGTTAAATAGTTTAACGAACCCTTGAGCTTTTATATATGATCTGAATATAACTTATAGTAAGTTACAATATTCCATTATTATTTAAGAATAAAATTAAAATTAAAATAAATTTGATCAAAGTTAGTTTAATTAGATGTAGGATAATTTTATCATTAAATTATTTTATAAGAATAAATTTTTTTTTTTTACATATTACTATTACCAAACTTGTATGACAAATTTGGAGCACAAATATCATTAACTTTGATATAAAATATATTTTAATAATTAAAACAATGATATATAAAGAGGTCATTTATTTTTTTGAAAATAAATTTTTTATTTTTAAAATAAAAGAAAATAAAATAGGAGCTCTCATCTCTCTGTTTTGATAAAGCAATTTTTAAATATTTGGATTTAAACTTGTGGAATTTAAAGATTTTCAAGTTTTTTTGGTCCTCGAACACTAAAAATTACTATTTATATCATTTGTTTTAATAAAAAAATATTATAAAATGATAACTTTATTCATGAAGCATATCATTAACCCTAAGCGAATTTTTAAAATATTATAATTTATAAACGTCATGCCACCTTAAATCATGCCAGATTAACCCAAAAAGTCATGCCACCTTAAAATTGAAAATAACCTTCACTCCCCTCGACAGTTCTGCCTCGTTCTTGGCAAGCATCAATCTTCTACTTTTGGCGTTCAGTGCTGGTTTTGGGGACGAAACAGTGGATTACTGAGAACCTTCTTGCATGGCCTTTGAAGGCAAAGACAGGAAAGAAACTCTGTTAGATTTTTCCGATACTCTTGCCATCCTCAACTTTCATTTTTCCTTTCTTTTAGAGCGAATAAGGATTTTTCCCTTGTCATCATTCACTGAAACATTCATCTTAAGCTCTGCAATTTGCACAGTAGGAACATCAGACAAGTCAAAAACAGTCGAGGTTTTAACTGTCAGATAGACAGTTTTGGAATAACTTTAGAGCTCAATCCTTCCTAGTTGTATGAGAATCTCTCTTTCGAACCTCACCACATCGGAATCAGAAAATGTCGACTCTAAAACAGAAAGATTTTCCGTTGGTAAACTGTAACACGATGAGCTGCACACATCTTGGCCTGTACACGAAGAGGATTTCTGCCGAGTTGCTTCCATCTGCGAGTATTCATTTTCTAAGGTCTGAGTATTCACATATGAACAAGTATATGCTTTTACAG
This sequence comes from Trichilia minutiflora, assembly GCA_035590515.1. Lineage (NCBI taxonomy): Eukaryota > Viridiplantae > Streptophyta > Magnoliopsida > Sapindales > Meliaceae > Trichilia > Trichilia minutiflora. Next base: position 5,513 of record JAVXUL010162126.1, on the reverse strand, counting down.
GATCTTGAAAATAAGTGGCATTGTCCTCCGAAATTATAGACAAGGAGGACAACCTTGCAGAGTTGAAGGAGCACTCCCTGCCTCTAACTGCATATAATCCCACCAAAGAAATTAACACCACACAAGCCAATCTCTTTACCCCGTTTTCTGTTAAAAAATAGGGGGTAAATGATGCTGAAATAATACGGATGTTGTCATCCGACAACAGCTAAAGCAACATCGGAATCAGATTATGCAACAAGACTGATTAAACCTGCCTAGCTGATTAAAACCATAATTAGCATCCCAACTGAACCATCTGGGTGTGAGTAAAAATTTGCAAGGAGGTTTAATCATAGCAACTCAAACCATTCAATAAGTTTCAGAGCAGGAAAACTAAAGGGAAAAAAACTTGTATCACTTCTCCGGAGATATAATTAAAAGGACCCAAACCCAGATAAGAAGTTTCTATCTATATGATCAAAAAACAAACTTCACTTCCTGCCAATGCCATTTAAATTTAGGTAGTGAACCCACCAGAAGCAGAAGAGAACTTGCAAGAGGAAGTGCTGAAAAAAATGAGACTGGATTGGTAACCCCCACTTGAGGTTCAATCCGACACCCATGCCCATTGTGATACAGAGAAGCAGAGTCCATGAAATTCAGATGAAGTTTCAAGAGCTTAAGTTGATAACGAAAACGGAGGTGTCAAGCTAAAGCAGGTGAACACAATTTGCACTTAGTGTTCTTGTCACCTCTCCACTACCGATTCTTCATCTCTATAATTGCCTCAGCATTTTTAACCTTTTCTTTTGACGTGACAAAGCAAACCTCCCAGTTTTCGATTTCTCAAAAACATGCCACCATGGAACATCCCGCCTACCCACCGCAAGAAGACCTCTACTAATAACAGATATTCTTAGAAACCTCCCCCGAGGTTTGTAAAAATTGCACGTAAAGAGAAAATTTGTAAAATTTTAAATAATCTCCCCTATTATAAAATTTTGATCCATTTGACTGTTTGTTGACCAATAGAAAATATTAAAATATTTAAAATAACTTCACTGTTTAATTCATTTTTATTTATATTACTATTACTCTCTTTGTGAGTCAATAATTTTAACAAATAAATTATTTTAATAAAAATATTATAATATCTAATTTTTTATTTTTAATTTAAATTACTTATTTATTAAAATTATTAGTTTAAAAAAGAAAAATAGAAATATGAATAAAAAATTAAAGAATGTATTAGCAAGAATAAAAATATAAAATTAATTTTTGGGACATAGATAAAAATATTTTTTATTTTCTTCAAAATAGGAAAAAAAGCAATTATAATAATAAAAATAATTTTAATTATTAACAAAAATAAGTTAAAAAGAAAAACATTTTGTATATTTTAGAAAAAAATAAAAATTTCTTTTACTTATTTTGCAAAAAATTATTGCTTTTTGTTTAGTAAAAAATTGCTTTTGTTTAACAAATAAACTAAATATTTTTTTAAAGAGTGCTTAATATTTTTTACATCTATTCTTATTTTTATTATTATTGTTCTCTTTTATGCTAATAATTTTAATAAATAAATTACTTCAGGTAATAACTATTTTAATAAATGTGTTTTTAATTAAAGTTATTAGTCACAAATAGAACAATAACAAGGAATAAAAATAAATTTAGAAGTAAGGTTATTTTAAATATTTTAATATTTTTAATTAGCCAACAGATGATCAAACGCAAGAAAATAATGTAACGAGGAAGATTTATATAATTTTTTATAAACTTGACAAAAAGTTTCAAAATATCCCCAATTAATAACTGCCTTCCTCGTTTCTTTCCGTGAAAAAAATGAAGATAAAAGATAAAACTATGGGTTCCTCGTTTTAACCCAACAATGAAGCCCAACCCAATCATATCGTGGGCCAAGTGGTGGTTTGAACCGTGCCATTACAAATTGTCATAGATAGGGAAGTCATTGACGTTGCATGACTTATGACCCAATAAATTTTTCTTGTTGTCAGGAATTTTTTTAGACCAACTTTCAGCTTTTAAATTAGTTCTCATATGACACAATTTAAATTCATTAAGTAATAGATTTTACAATTTTTAAATAAAAATTGTTAACCATTCTATCTTATTATCCAACCATCACTTTATTGTAATCATATCATCACTAGTAATACTATTTGAAATCTCTAATATTAAATAAATTAAAATATAAATTAGAATTTCTATTATTACTCTTCTAATTTTTAAGAATCATACTTAAGATCTGTAATATTGGTCTTCTACTTAGAATCTAAGTGCTATGTTGAATTACGCAATGTTGCCGAGTGCCCTAACCATCAAGTTATGTTACGTGTGCGGCTTAATTGTTATTGGTTACTTAAAAGTGTTGACTCTTGACTCGAAAGTCTAAACCTTCATACATGCATATCTTATCACATATAAGATAGTAGAAATAATAACTTGCTTACTTAGATGGGTAGTAAAGAGAATTTACTTGCGCGCGCGCGCGCACACACATATATAAGGATTTAGGTGGGATTTACTTTTTTTATTGAATATTTTTTTAAAATAAAAATAATACTATGTAAATCTAAGTATCTGAATCTAATAATCTGTACGTTTTATTTCAAGCAGAACTGCAGAAGTGTTGAAGTACGCCCTGTCAAGGGCACTAAAAGTCATCATGGCCAGTACGTGGCTTATTTGTTCAGTTGACAAGTGGGACTAAACTTTTACCTTTTATCCAGGGATTTTCTTGCAGGGTTGCCTGGCTTATGGTAGAGAAGGGTGTGAAGTTTCTAGAAAAAGTTTGGATGCACAGCTTTGCGAGGAGGTAATATTCTAGTTCGTATTTAGTATTCTTGTTCCTGTGCTCCATGTGCTGTTTTCTCAATTAACAGAATATCTTTCTGTTGCTTTCAATTATTTTTATTGAGGGACCTATTTTCATAAATTGAACTGCTGCTGTATGTCTTGATGGTGCCACAAACTCTGCTATTTATTCTAGTTGCAAGCGGAATCAGATAGGATGGGTTGCATGTGAGTACCTCCCTTGTAGGATGGGCGAGGTAGGGGTGCCGGTAGAATGGGACTTATGTTTGTAATCTAGCACTAGCAAAATCAGACGGGGAAGAGAAAAGAATATCTTCTGTTTAATGTATTTTTTTACTTAAATTGAAAGATAAAGCAAAGTTTAAATTTTTTTCTTTTTAGTTAAATTGAAAGATAAAGTTAAGTTCGCTTCGAAATGCAGGCAAGTTCGTACTTTTTGAAGCATGAAATTCCTGTTATTGCCTTCAGTGAGGATCATTGCATAACAATATTTCCGCTTCCACTGGTTGACACACTGCATACGATATATTATGAGCCAAAAGTTAGCAATAAATCTTTGCCAAATTTTAGTTGTAACCTTCGGTTGACAGTCTCTTGGCGGCCACCAACATACTGGTGTAACTATTGAAATGTTGAAATTCTAGGTGGGTCTTTTGACTAATTGTATAAAATTGATTATGAGTGTTGAAATTCTGATGTGTCCTTTTGATTAATTTTGATTAATTGTATAGAATTTGATTAAAATTAATTAGGAGTGACTGTAGGGTTAATAATATTTTATATAACCTTTTAATGTTTAGTTTGATAAAAAAAGCTTAAATTTTTAAGAAGTATTAAATTTGAATTTAAGGATATTATTTTATTAAAATGTTAAGAGAGTTAGATTATGAATTTTATTTAAATTATTTATTCTAACAGAATTATATACCAATTCAATTTATATTTATTTTCGATTTAATAAATTAAGATTTTTTTATATATATTAAAAAAATAACACTTTATATATGTATCTCTTATAATTATTCAATAAGTATGAAAATAAGGTTATTCACACCTTACTGTATCAGCGCAGACCTCTCACACTTGTTTTTATTTTATTCGACAATTACAGTGAATTTCAGTAGTAGTTGTAATATGCTGGCAACTGAAAATTTTTCTAGTGACCTCTAAAATAGTCTATACGTAGGTCCAATAGCTTTAATTGTTGTTTTTCATCCCTCCGAAGACATTATTGGAACTGTTTGTGTTCTCCTCTCCTGATTTCTTTTTGTAGGTTTTCAAGAAATCAAGGGCTTTGCATCATTTTTTCAATCAGCACACTTTTGGACTGTAATGACATATACCACCCTCCTATTCTGACTCAAACAACGGCAATGACAATTGATAATTATCTAAAGTTGTCATTGTTCATAGATACTATTTTGTAAGTAAACAATACATTCTGATTTGATCTTCAAATGGCAAAAATCATCTCAAAATTTAAGAGTTTTTCATCATTCAAAATTTATGAAAAGAAAAAGAGGTGTTGAATACTACGCATGCAAACAATAGCTAAGATAATTCTACATTCTAGTTCATATTGGAGAAACTTGATAGCAATAAGAATTATTTTGAATGGACTTAAAAAGTGAGGTTGTTATTTAGCTATAAAGGTAAATTTGGTTATCTCACTGGATAAAAAAAAGGAAACCAGATGTTACTTATGTGGTTTTATTTCAACGATGAGAATTAGAAAATGCCATGACTATTTTATGGTAGGTCGACTCAATAAAACCCATTATTAGTAAGGCTTTCTTATACCTACCAATAGCAAAAGAAGTTTAAGATGCCGTTTGTGAGACATATTTCGATGGTGAAAATGTCTGTCAAATCTTTGAAATGAAAACCTAACTTTAGTAGTCAAAACAAGGAGGTTGAGATGTCATTGATTATTATATAAAGATGACAGCTTTATGGCAAGAGCTAGACTAAATTTGTGATGATGAGTGGGCATGCTCCAATGATAGTACTAAATATAGAGAGAAAATGAAAAATGAACGTGTAACGAGTTTCGAGTTGGATTCAATCGTGAGTTACATGACGTGAAAGTCTAAATTTTGGATCATCAGCCACTACTATCAATACGAGAAGTCTTTGCAAAGGTACGATGTGAAGAAAACAGTAAAAAAGTTATGTTGAAGGATGTTAGATCTATTGGGTCCAAATCTTCAATCTTAACTACTAAAGTGTGGTATGACTCAAAACAATCAAGGATTTAGGCCAAATAATCCAAAGAAACGCCCCTAGTGTGAGCATTGTCCTAAGCCTGGGCATACAAAAAAGATGTATCGGGAATTAAATGGCAAACCTACAGATTGGAAACCAAGACAGAATTATAGAAATTGAGGCTATCTAGCAAAAAAAAGAATTCTTCCACTAGTGGAATATTTAATTAAAAACAAATCGAACAACTTTATAAAGTATTCTCACAGCTTCAATCTGATCAATCCTAGTCAACTGTTTCCTGTAGTTCATTATGAAGGTTCTATGGCCTAAATCAAGCTTGAAATGTAAGTTTTTCATTCAAAATCCTAGCCTTAAATCCATGAAATTCAAGAGGAATCAAGGATGCTAACATTAGGGCTTTTAGTAGACAACTTGCAAGCTTTTCTTTTTGATGAAGATGAGAGCCAAATCTATGGATCCTCTTCACT
>JAVXUL010162115.1:0-13308 GCA_035590515.1 Trichilia minutiflora | reverse complement strand
TGTCTCTAGGTGCCTAAGCAATGCACTACTGCTACCATCTCCTTTTCGTGTGCCGAATACCTCAGGTCTATATCCTTTAATTTTTGGCTCTCAAAAACAACCGGATGACCCTCTTGGACTAATACCCCACCAATGGCTCTATCTGAAGCATCCGTGTGCACCTCAAATGGCACCCCAAAGTCTGGTAATTTGAGCACTGGTTCTGACGCTACCGCTACTGCTACTTTTAACTCATCAAATGCTTCTTGACATACATCAGTCCATTCCCATCTTCGATCCTTCCGTAGCAAATCAGTCATTGCATTTGCTATCTTAGAGTAACCTGTGATAAACATCCGATAGTAGTTTGCCAACCCCAAGAATGATCGAAGTTCAGCCACCCTTTTCGGAGCAGGTCAATCAAGAGTCGCCTTGACTTTGCTCTCATCCATCCAAATTCTGTTTTGGCTCACCCAATGTCCTAGAAACATAACTTCTTGTTTGTAGAATTCACATTTCTCCTTCCTGACAAATAACTTGTGCTCTTGCAGTTTCGAGAACACTAAATTTAGGTTTTACAAATGTTCCTTCAACGACTCGCTATACATCACTATGTCATAGAGATAGACCACTACAAAGTGATCAAGATATTCATAGAGCACATCATTCATCAAATTACAGAAGGTTGCCGGGGTATTGCTTAGCCCGAACGGTATTACAAAAAACTCATATGACCCGTATTTTGTCACACAAGTTGTCTTGCCCTCATCCCTGTTCGCGATGCGCACCTGCCAATACCCTGATCTCAAATCAAACTTTGTGAAATAGGCGGCTTTTCTTAGGCGATCAAACAATTCCTCTATATTGGGGATAGGATATTTGTTCTTCACTGTTACCTTGTTCAACGCACGATAGTCCACACACATCCGCATTGAGCCATCCTTCTTCTTCTGGAATAAAACCGGTGCACCATATGGAGCTTTGGAAGGTTGGATGTATCCCGCATCCAAGAGCTCATCTAGTTGTTTTCGAAGTTCTACTAACTCGGAAGGCGACATCCGATAAGGAGCCTGTGCAGGGGGTCTTGCACCAGGTTTCAGCTCGATGACATGATCCACAACACGCCTCGGTGGTAGGGCTTTAAGAAGTTCTAGCGGCATTACATCTGCAAACTCCTCCAAAAGCTTAGCATATTCATCAAGTACCTCAACAACTTGATCCGATTTTACCCCGATCAATGCTGCCAGATACGAACATTCCCTCCTCTTTAAGCCCTTCTCAAATTGATTAACAGATTGGAGTGATAGCCCCTTTTGCTCCCATGTATCACAAATTCACATGGCACAAGAAATGGTACCTCTTGGTCCATGATCCATATGGTTCTAGCATATGAAATAGCATACGCCAAGGCAGTGATGAAAAACTCCATTCCCAATATTAAATTGAAGTTGTCAAGAGGCATGACAGTGAAAGTCATCTGCTTTTCCCACGATCCAACCCGTAAGTTCCCTAAAGCTACCCCTTGGATTGCCACACTTGATAAATTCACTGTCTTCACCTGTTTTGAAGTTGCGGACACTTCTAATCCAATCCGCGGTACCTCATACGCAGCTAGAAAATTGGCCGTGGCTCCAGTATCTAGCATGGCCTAAATTGGCATCCCATTCACCTGCACTGTCATGCACATGAGTCCTTGGAAAGAGTCATCATACTTTACTCCCTCCCTCATAGCATTGAGCAATTGCAGGTTGTTGTTCATCAGTGTTTGCTTCTCTGACCCTGGGGTCTCTTCCTCCATCATCAAAGCGTGCAACTTTTCTTTTCTTGGGCAATCCCTCACCCGGTGTGACCCATCACAGATGAAGCATCTCATACTCTTCTTTGCCGATTGGTTGCCTTGTTGGTTTCTGTCTTCTTTTTATCATCATTTTTGGAGTATCCAGCCCTTTTACCCTTGCTCGATTTCTTTTGTTCAATCGAAGATGATGAACTGAACTTTAAGTCTACCAAGCTCTCTGCGACAGCAATCGTACTAGGTAAGTCTTGGACCACCTGTCTTCTCAGCTCTAGTTGAGCCAATGACTGTAATTTAGACATAAAATTAAAGCGTTTGTCTTCATCGGACATGTTCTTGATGTCTAACATTAAAGAACTGAATTCTTTCACATACTCCCTGACTACCCCTGTATACTTCAACTTTTTCAATCTCTCTCTGGCAATCTAGCTGGCATTGCCAAGTAGGAACTGTGATCGCAGCTCCTGCTTGAATGTATCCCAAGCTTCTATTAATAGTCGCTCAGAATCCACATCTTCTTGAAGCCTGCTGCGCCACCAAAGCTTAACATCCCCCTCAAAGTACATGCTTGTAATGGTGACTTGCTCCGCACTTGGCACATAGGCAGCCTTGAAATACTGCTCCACGTCCCATAAGAAATTTTCAAGCTCCTTGGCACTTCGTGTGCTCGTGAAAGCTTTTGGTTCGGGCACCTTGATCTTGGAGGGTTGCTTCTCTTCTAAAGTCATGATAATGTTACAAATTGCTCGTTTCAGCAACTTTATCTCGCCCTCAAGATCCTGGATGTTGACTTAAAGACTGCTGTCATAGTCGTGACATCCTCCATTACCCCATTCAACTTCCCGGAGACTTCCTCAACAAAGCTATTAAAAGCCTATTTCAGATTGTTAATTTCTTCCGATTGCGTTGCCACCACTTCCACCAATGGAGTGGCCTCCGACTCTGTAGTGTCCACTGTAGCTTTCAAGCGTCCAAGCCTATCTTTGACTGATTCTCTAGCCATCTTGTGTGCGCAGCTAACGTCTCTGACTCCTCTAAACCTTTGTTCTGATACCAAATTGTCACGGGCTCTTTTTCGAAGATGCGACAAGAACTCATGATGGCGCTAAATTCTCTACTTAACCAGCCAACTCTACACAGTGTGACAAGATTTATCGCAAAACACACATAATAGCAACAATCAAGGCACAATACTTATAAAATAGAAGCACCAAATTCAATACTATTTATTAATTGCAATAACAAAACATTTACAAGCAATTGTCCGTAGGGCATACAATCAAGTTAATCAACACAACATTAATCAATACACAAGAGAGATATGAATACAACGTGCTTGCAAGTACTTCCTATATATCAACTCTAGATATACAGGTTTACAGAATAACCAAGTACTCCCACTATTGGTAACAATCTGTCGTGCCACCGTGTCCCCACCCATCGGGGCATTAACCCTTACGCAACACTTCGCTCCTACTGCCTCGGCTTGTATTGTGCTTGTCTAGACTGGCTAAGGTCATTGCTTGTAACCCTCGAGCCAATGCCCGTTCACTATGTGCAACGTGGCCACCACACCTCTCACATGATAGCGATGCGCGGACGCTTGCCCCACTTGCGTGCGTGCATAAGTAACCTCACGCACGCATTCTTCCTTATGCAAGCGCCCATAAGCGTAGTGCCTCGTGCGTTTTGCATGCAATTTGCCATATGCATGCCCATAGAGTGTGGCGTGCTCTTGCGCCTAAGCGCCTGCTTGTCTCTTGCCTGCGCCCTCGTTGTCATGCTCCCCGCAACGTGCCAACTTTGCCCTGCTTCCTTGCCCGCCCTGCTTCCTTGCCCATATGCATCCCTGCATATGCCCATGTTTGCTCAGGCCCGGCACAAGACGTTAAACCAAATTTGAACAAGTATGGCCAATTCAAGATTGTGACACTAGCCCTCTTATATTATTTGAACCTTTAATAAAATAATAAGAATGTGGTGAAATAGATAGTGATTGAACTAATGACATCCTAGCTCGGTCGTGTAACATTGTGGGAAAATAAATCCAAAAGGTCCACCCGTTATATGTTGCTTGCTCTCTTTACAACAACTATAAAAATAAAAATTGATTCATCAAGTAAATTAAAATATAGAATAATTTTACAATATTGTTGGAATATAAAGTTAGTATTCCAAAATATGCAAGACTATCATAAAATGCCTTGGTATTACCTACACGACACATCATCAACAATACTAAATGAAAGCAAGCAATCTAACAATCCAAAAGAAATATTGTAAAAAAATATTACTTATCATCTCAAATTATTTTAATTTGTTTATATAGTTTTCATATTTTTATGTCGAATGAAGTGTTTATAAAACAATGAAATACATTATTAAGTATAGGTAATATATTATTTTAATTATATATAAAAAAAATTATCACCCAATTGGTAAATGTTGTATTCTCAGCATTAAAAATTTAAAAACCTTGCAGTGCTAACATAGGTACGAATTTGATAAAAAACAAAATTAATCACAAATCTCATCTATTAATTCTGATATTAATTCCTTTTTTTGTTTTGTATGTTGAACTTCTCTTTGCCCTACTGTTGTAACAATGATACATTAGAGTAGAGGACGTTGCTTTGTATCTCCTATCGAACGGATGGTTGACTTGCTTTGAAGTATAGCTTAACTGGATTGGTTTTATTACTGTAACAATAAGAGCGTAAAATATCAATTTTTTTTATACTAAATTTTTTTTAAAAAATATTTTAAATTACATTTGCGCATAGAGTGAAGAACTACTAATATGTAGAAATCGTAAAAAAATATATACAAAAATAAAAAAGACCTTGTTATGTGTCCAACAAAATACTTTACTACTGAAAAGAAGAAATCAATTGTTATTGACCCTAGCAGTTTAAATTTTTAGATAAATGCCAAGACAATTATATCCAAGTGAATTAGCATGTGCGGCCAAATAATTATTCAACCTTTAATTAAACATAAGATTATGAGGTCAAATTTGTTTTAAGAGGATATTAACTTGTCTATTGACTTAAAAATAAAAAAAATAGAAAATTGTATTTATATGGTTTAACATAATTAGTAGTACTAAAATTACAAGAATACTATTAAAAATAAAAGCTTTTTATATAAACTTTTATATACAAATTGACATAGCAAAACAAAATTAACTAAACCTTGATTCACATCATTTGTTTTTTATAATTACATTAATTTTCATATTTTGTTTAACCAATAATAATATGATATATCAATTTATACACATGAATTTATATAAAAAAATTATATCCTTAGGACAACTCAAAAAACAAACCATGATACATAAATTAGCATAATATTATTGTATTAATTATCACATGATCTACAAATTTTATGTACATTAAATGCTTTAATTTTTATTCAACCAAGATTATAAACTACATCAACTTATATATAATAATTTATATAAAAAAAATATAACACTAACATTATTCTAACACGATTCATAAAAATTCAATCCTAAGGTTGTCACAGAATTACATCTACTTCATAAAGTAAACATTACTATTTTAAAAAAAAAACAGTCTACATTTCGCTCAAATTTAACAAATATCAACAAAACCGTTCCCATGATTTTTTGGGTAAATAACTGTTTTCCCAGTGCTTTTCCTTTGTTCTTGTTTACTTAATATCTCAACATGTCTCCCTCTCTTTTTTCAAAAACACCCAACCCTACAATAACGATCATATCCAGTTAGATTTGTCATTGCAACAAGTGTTTAGTACTTTTTAAAAACAGGAGATCAAAACACACTTTTTCTCCTCTTTTTTCATTTTTATATTTTAGCAACATATGTGCTTAAGCAGATTATCCAAATACTAATGAGTTTGTGATTTTTATAATCTGTAACTACTCAAGATATAAAATACAAATTATATTTTCATCTAATATCTAAAAAGAGAAAAAAGCGTTGAAGGACTAGTGCAAGGCTCTATTAAAGCCAATCACAACTCAAGTTCAATCAGGTTTGTAACTTCTATGGGGGCAACAGTGTCAAGTAGTCTTTACTTAAGTTTGTCTCCTATGTTAATATATGCAAACAAGTGCTTTTTTCATCCTGCTTGACTTCTATTTACCTTTTAAAAGCAAAATTATAAAAAATATTTAACAAAACTAACTTTTCTAGGATCACTCATTTTTTAACTAAGTATTGGTTCGATACAACTTTTTTAATATTTCTAAACCTCTTTTTATTAAAAGTTATATCAAACAGATAAAAATAAAAAGACTTTTTACAAAAAATATTTTTATATTTAAAATATAAAAAAAAATTTTAAAAGTTGAAAAAAAAAGTTTTTTCTTTTCTTCTAATTAAATACATAGATAATATTTATTTTATTATAAAAATATTCTTCTTAACTCCTTTTAAATGTTTTGATTTAACCAAATCAAATATCTTTTATGATAATTTTAATAAAAAAAAACTTGTTTCAACTGTTATATTAAACAGTTTCAGAAAAAAATTTATCTTAATTTTAAAATCTTTTTTTCTTTTAAGAGAAGTAAACCAGATTTTAAGCCGTTAAAAAACTACCCAAACAAGTTCTAGATATTCTAGCTTGTATTCTACAATAACTATGTAGTTAAGCAGTTGCATAACCGCAACACCTCAATATCAAACATGCCCTAAGATTGCTTGTGTTAATCAAGATAAAATCTTTAAGAAGACAATCTCTGGCCAATGGGCATTATCACTGTGATAAATCTTAATGGGTGCACGATATACCTATAGCAGATCTAATGAACACCATAAACGGTATCGTCTTTTGAACATGTAGGTTCCTGGATAGGAAACAGACCGTACCATGCAGACTTTCCAGCTCCAGTTGAAGTTTGCTATAATTACATAAATATCAAAAAAAATAAAGCAGTTAAGCTGATTCAAGAAACCTTCAACAAGATTATTGATATAGAACTGACAAATTCGTCTATTTTCACTACCAAAACTAGAAGTATTACTCATGAACATGTTGAGATGGACAAAGCCAAAACACTACGGAGATGTTCAAGGTCACAGCAGTCTATAGAGCAGGCCAAATAAAGAAGTAGATTTATATGAGATACAAATATTTTATTTGCTCTCAATCAAAACACCTTCCATGCAACTCTTATCTGTAACTATGACAAAATAAAGAAACATTCTCTTATAACAATTCCAAATTGGGTAAAACCTTTACGAGTTATAGTACTTAATTTCATAAAAATGCCAAAGGCCAGTTGGCCGAGTGGCATGTTCCACATAAACGGTGATGACCAGGTTTTGAATCCTGGTTTTGCATGAAGAGGAGATGAGCCCTCTGATTTAGGCAAAGGGTGAAGATCCCTAGCCCTCAGCTTTTGAATCTACTCCTAATAATGCTTGGTCCTCGATCAAATGACTCTTCCCAGATTTGGGTTCTCCAAAGATGGGTAAGAGGCATTGGACCCAAAAGTACAAAGCTCCATTGCAAGATAGAAACCTTTGAAACAATCGACAAAACATCATCATCAACAAAACTACCACACTTAGGCATGGAGGAAAATCACTTTGACAGCCAAATTTAATTCAAAACATAATCAATAATAAAATCTAATAGTGAACTGATTGGTTCTCTATTTAGAGCCTGACAAAAGGAGTGAGATGTGTATGTGTTTAATATATATAGCAGTAAAGATAAAGATAAACCTGTTGTTGATTATCATCCATCTTCAGACCAGGTCATATCTGACAAGGTTCCTTGCTGTTTTCGGCTCAGATGCTTGAAACCTGTCCTACTTACAAGCATATTCTAAATATGAGAACCTAACTTTAAGCTTTGACGTTGGTCAACCACCACTTGCTAACATGTGAGAAACTTTCGGTATATCAATAAAGGTATGATCAAAGAGTTCAAATATTTCTACGAAGGAAGTTGTTGGAGAGACAGAAATGAAATCAATTAACTCCATCTTATATACATGGTCAAGTAAAGTTTCTTTCTATACTATGCCTTACATTACCATTATGTATGCCCTATACAGAGTTACACAAATTGTAATGAATGGTGACCCCCTCAAAAATGAGTCAAATTTCAGCTAATTAGACTAGCTTCCTTATGTGGGTGTTAATTGATTCAACTAGAAAAACCTTTTGGAATGGTACAAGAGGTTTGAGGTTTAAATCTAGGTTATGGCGGGTTGGGCAGGGATTGGAATATTTCTTTTAATATTTAAAAAAGACTATCTTTCTTAAGTTCTTGAGGTTAGATAGGCATCTAATAACACACACATGAGCACACAAAAGTACACAAAGAGAAGGAAATTGAGCAAAGTATAGAAATGAAATCACTGTATGTATAATCAATTTCCTAATTGAGAAACATTAAACATTTCTAGCTTTTGACCAGTAAACATAAGAAAAACAGAAAAGACCATATTTTCAAGCATATTCAGACAGAAGTTGGTATCCTAAGGCAAAGCAAAATATATGGAACTTATCTTTAGGATTGTGCTCAAACCATTTCACGTAGATTTTTCACTGGAAATTGTCTTCAACTTGTTAGAAGTGATATGATCTCAACTTTGAGCCTTGCACAGCGTAAGTTAGATCACGAGAAAGGCAAAAGACAGAACAGAATACGGTTAAGCAGGGCATGTAAATGATTTTCTCATGCTGTCTTTGAGGCAATTCCTGATGTTGTGTTTCATATTTCTTTACCTGGTAATGAAACAGTAGAAGTACATCTCTGATACTGTTTAATCTTCTCATGCAGCATGAAATCAGTAATTGAACGATACAACAAATCCAAAGAGGAGCATCAACTAGGAAACCCAGCCTCTGAAGTCAAGGTATTCTTCAACTCCTGAGCCCTAAATTTGTTTTGTAATTTTACTTCGCAAGCTTGAGATATGATTGTGGTCTCAATGCACATGCATATGTTTATCTTAAGTTAAATAAAGACTTCAAGTTTCTTTTAAAGGTTAAAGTTTTAAAGTTGTTAGCTTCTGTAGCATTGCATCTGTAAAACCATCGCAGTGTACATGATATGAAAAGATCAACATTGTCCACCCTGGGATTTGCATCACATGAAATAGGCTATTAGTAGCACAATCATATTGGCCATTGATTGCAGCTATATCAGCAAAACAATATTGTGACATGTGGAAGTTGAAATTGAGATAGAACCATGCAATAACGATGCAATGTATGTAGCATGCATGCCTTCATGGCATCTCATGGACCGACACCCAAAAGATATTGCACTGAAAGAGTTGTTACTTGTTACCATTCCAAAACTATCTTGGTGGTTGTATATTTAATGTTATGCAATGCATTTGGTTTTCATAGCCTTAATTAAAAATCAAAGAGTCAATGTGGTTTGGAAGGACTGAAAAGAAGATGTGGATTTTATAAACTAGGCCATATGTAACCGCCAAATGTAGAATATGCACAATGTATGAAACAAGGACCAATGCCAGATTGTCAGTTCATTAGATTTAGGCTTCACTTGGAATTCTGGTGCTTTTGTTGTTTTGAAAGTAAAGCTAAAAAAATATTTGGTAACACCAACTTTTAGTAGGATCCACACATCTTTACAATATTTAACACTTAAAGCTTTTATCTCGTAGCAGCTATAGATTAAGACCCTACAAACCACAATATCAAATGGAACATTTGTATCTTCCATTCTCCTTTTTCATACTAAATCTCACCAACAAAGTAGACTTGGCATCAAGGAGTCATATCCTTTGTTCCTGTGGAAACTTTGCTTATTAAATTTGTCATCCTGTTTTACCGGCATTTTAGCTAGGAAATTGACAATAGAAACACATTTTCATTATGCTTCCCTGTCTTCAGTTTATACTCTACTTATTGGCATGCTGCCTCAAGAATAAATAAATTTGGCCTAAATGTGAAAGTGCATCAGGATCCAGCAGTATAAATTAATATAGTAACTTATGTACACTGTATCCTAATTTCCAACGAAAAGAGAGTACATTATCAAGCTTACCATGATTGTAACTTAAATCTACTTGGAATTAATCTTACAGCAAGATACGACTGTAGGGAAAAGGAAAAAAAGAAAAAACCCTTCAATTATTCATCTTCTTTGATAACGAAAAGAATCTTCTGTTTTGCAAAGCATTCATATACCTCGTTGAAATAAGTTTTACTTTATTCACATCTCTTTATTACATTGTAGTCATGTTAGCCAAAGGCATCCTTCAATCTAATTAAATTGTGCATGTTACTTGCTAGTTCTGGCAACAGGAGGCAGCGATATTAAGACAACAGTTGCAAAATTTGCAAGAAAATCATCGGTATGATCCTTATATCATATTATAGCAAAAATTATTAGAACTCATGTTAATGCAATTTGCAGATGTGACACCTATGTTTATATTTCTGACTTCACAGACAAAAATTTTCACCACATCACAAAATAAATTGAGAGTATGTGCTCTATTATGGGCAATTCCCCAAGTTTTATTTGTTGTTACTCTCAGGTTCTTTCACAATAGACCAGGACAAATCTTGAAAATTTTAGAATGAAGAATTTTTATACTTAAATCTCCTTACAATGCATGTAAACTATTCGTCACATTTCATTAACTTTATATAACAGCCTAGGGTTGCAGATTATCAAAAATAGTTGAAATCATTTTAACCTACAATTACATGTGGATGATTTCATTCTCAGAACATTAGCTTTCAACTGCAATCATATTTAAAAGCTAAGAATAACGTTGAAAGGCGGTATCTTCTAAACAAAGATCAACCTTGAGCAAGTCTAGAGTAGTAACTCAAACTCTCAAAGAAGATTGGAGCAATCCATATTTTGGGCCATTATTTAGGCTAGGGCCAAGATAGATATCTCATTATACACATTGAGCTAGGATATATTATGACATGACATGATGCAAATACAACAAAAAGGAGCAACAACTTTTGACAAACCTAGCGACATAATTTGCAGGCCAAAAACTGACTAAATATATGCTTTTGAGAGCCGAGCTACCTTACAAGTGAAAAGGATGTCTTGGAGTACAAAAAAAATGAAATGGGACAGCTTAAAACTTATCATTTATTGGCACCAAAAATATTCAAAGACCAAACTATATTGTTCAGTGAAGCAGTCATTAGCATCTCATTAACATACCCCACAATCATATTATTGAATATCATAGAAACAAATTCAAAGACCCAAGCTACATGTCCATATAACAAAAACAGGCAAATGATGGGTGAAGAGCTTTCTGGTTTGAGCATAAAGGATTTGCAGAATTTGGAGAACCAATTGGAAATGAGTCTTCGAGGTGTGCGAATGAAAAAGGTTTAAAAAAATCTTATGCTTGGTAAACTTCCAATAAACATGTATCAATAACATATAGCTTACATTTTCCTTTTTACAGGACCAAATATTAATGGATGAAATACAAGAACTAAATCGGAAGGTGAATCCTAGAAGAAATTGCCACTGATTTTACTGTCATATAATTTGAATTCTAGTGGTTAATGTTCTTTTACTCCTTTTTCCTTTTAGCCGACAAGATTCAAGTTGCTAAATTTCATTGTCTATGTTGCAGGGGAGCCTCATTCACCAAGAAAATGTGGAACTCTATAAGAAGGTAAACCTAAGTCGTCAAGAAAACACGGAATTGTATAAGAAGGTACAGGTTTAAATAACTAACACAAACTTCATTCACCCTTGAAAGACTAGTATGATTCAATCAATTAAACCTTGGACAAGGGTAAGATGTTTTTAAGCCACTCTCAACCAAAAAGTTTAACATCCCAGGTTTATGGAACAAGGGACGGCAATGGAGCAAACAGAAGTTTACTGCTTGAAAACAATCCAGGAGAGGAACATGTACCTGTCCATCTCGAGCTTAGCCAGCCACAGCAACAGAGCTATGAGATGCCAGCGAGAGCAACAAAGTTGAGGTACAGTTCCCTACATAAAAGCAGATGTTTTTATTATCAATTCCATTTTTTTTTTTTTGAACAATTCCAATTTCAATTAATTTGCAACAAATTTGATCTGAAACTGCTTCCTTGGTAAATGCAGCAGACTGCAACTGCATTAGGGAAGTACGTACAACAAAGCAGGGATGCAGTTACCTGACTTAAGTCACATTTACAAAGATTATGCCTCTATTACTGAGATGTGATATGTAAGCCACAGAACTTTCATTTAAAAGAATTCGGTTTGAAATTATAGAAGAATTTAACTTCAGCATATGTGTAATGATAAAGGATACCAACTACTTAAGAAGAGACTTGAGCGTAATAAGAAAAATAAAATTCCACAGAATGTGCAATGCCTAATTATAGAAGTTTTAATCCATGAAATGGACCAGTCGAGATGAAGGGTATACGTGTTGTGATTTATGGGGTCCGTTCTTTACAGTAAACTTAAACATATTCAGTGGTCTGGTCTAATAAAAGGCACTGCCATGCTAGTAATTAAGAAAAGATGGTAACATGGAGAGATAGAAAACAATAAAGCATCTCAAATTTTGTACTTTGAAAGCTCAACCAAATTCATGTTTGATTCGAATACAGCTTTAAATATGAAGTTTACAGGAGGTAGTCTACCCTCTTACTCTCCTCCACACCATTATACATGATGACCTTAAAAACTTACCTCACAATAAGCAATGAGGTCTTTAGCCCACCCACAAGAATTGCAACAATTAAGATCTGTACGCACTTGCCCAGAATAAATAGCCTGCAGTATTTAAATAGACAAGAAAAATACTAAAATGAAAGATATAGACATCAAATCTATTACAATTTAGGAAGTACATGACTCATGCTTGTGCATTTAAACTAAATGCGATAGTCAGATTACAGGCTTCAGAAAGAGACAAAAAGGTTGCTTGAAAGAGAGAGATGCAAGTATTTTACATCTTTACTTGCATCTTAGTTTATCATAAATGCAACTCCAGATTATTAGTATTATTAGTTAGCAAAAAACATACTATATCAAGCAACAATAACAACAGTACTAATAATAAGAATAAAATCTTTTAATGAAAAAAATAAAAAATAAAAGGTCCTTCAAAACAATCAATTAATGAGAAGGAAACGCTTTGACAAGAAATTAGTATATGTCTACCATGCAAGAGCACTAAGACTGATAGAAGATAGCCATCAATCAAATACAAATTGGTACACATATGCCTAGCTTGCAGATGTAGTTAACTATGGTGTGAAAAAAACACTAGACTTCGTTGTTGGTTTACTTCAACAACATAACTTGCATTACCACAATCCACCATTCATAGAGCATGTCAAACAAATAGTATGTACTGTTGGTTTCTAATGGCCTAATACATGCATAATTGAAGTTTTTCTTCCTAGGGAACAAGCCTTAAAACCATGCTATACAATGAAACATACAAGGTGCAAAATGGTGCCATAATGAGGAGTTTAGGTGCATACCTTGCAAGCCTTTTGATTTGTTGAAGTTGAAGCTCAAAACCATGAGCTCTCTTCACTTAAAACCCTCCC
>JAVXUL010162104.1:0-13309 GCA_035590515.1 Trichilia minutiflora | reverse complement strand
TAGCATAAATTCAACATGTTTATTTTGGCATTATCAAAAACATATAACTTATCACAAAAATTAATCATCATAAAAATATTTTACATAATCATCAAAAATACATTTAAGATATCACTCATGACTGTCCATCAGCAAAGAGTCTCCTGCACCTACAACAGAAAGGTTAAACCTCGATCCTTCAAAAAAAGAGATCTTATTCTCAGAAGGGTCACTTTGAATATAAGGGTGGCAGTCGAGGGATCTTTAGGCGCTAATTAGAAAGGTCCCTATCAAGTAATTAGGTCAGTCAGGTCAAGGACATACAAATTAGCAAGGCCAGATGACAGTATCCTGAATAAGTCATGGAATACTGATATGCTGAAAAAATATTACCCTTGAAATGAGTCTCTCCTCAGAACGCTTTACTTGTAATGTACTTAAATATTTGATTATAAAACTTTGTCAATAAAAGTATTGTATAGTATCTCTCTAAGTCTTTGATCTGCGTCAGACTGTATAAACCCTCGTATCGTGTCAGACAGATTAAAAGCCTCAGATCTAGCACCGGATTGGGCATCCTAAGTCCTGATCCGCGTTCACCTTTACTCTTAGTGTTATGATTAACTTTTAAGCTCTAAAATTCCCTAACACTAATTTGAGTCTTTGATCCGTGTCAGACCATAAAGCCCCTGCACCGTGTCAGATAGATTAAGAGTCTAAGACCTGGCACGAGACTGGGTATCCTAAGCCCTGACTCATTTTCATTTTTACTTTTAGTGTTATGATTGGCTTTTAAGCCCTAAAATCGCCTAACAGTAGTCTGAGTTTCTGATTTACATCAAATTGTATAAGCCCCTGCACTATGTTAGACAGACTGAGAGTCTAAGATATAGCACAGGGTTAGGCATTCTAAGCTCTGACCCGCGTTCACCTTTACTCCTAGTGTTAAATTGACTTTTAAGCCTTAAAATCTCCTAATAATAGTCTAAATCTCTGACTCGTGTCGGACAATATAAGCCCCTTCACCGTGTCAGGGATCCTGAGAGTCTAAGACCTGCACATGGTTAGGCATCCTAAGTTCTGGTCCGCGTCGATGTTATCTCCTAGTGTTGAAGTTGAAATCTACTAATATTAGTTGAGCCCCGAGGATGACATTAGTTAGGAACCTTTTCTGACATCTTTCCCAGTTAGATTCTGAGCATACCTAATCTTTCCTAGACTACTAGCTACACCCTAATTGAAAGGTATCCTACCGATTTAGAGTATTCTATTTCACAAGTACTTTAGTTCAAAGAAAATTCGCGCATGGCCAAAATTAAAGCAAACAAGTAGGAATGAAATAAAATTTTTTCATTCATTATGAGTATACAAGTACAAAATATTTCGGTATACATTGCCCTTGGATAACTAATTACAAAAGATTATATAGTTATAACAACAAAAAAGGCCAACAAGTACTAGGGGACTGGTCAAGGATATTTTAGGGAGAGGTCTTCTTCTTCTTTATTGGAGAAAATTTATACGGGAGTTGACTCCTCTTTGGGGACCAAGGGGGGATCTTGGTCGTCTGTCATTTGCTCTTAATGACCTTGTGCCCCGACTACCTCAGAAGAAGGGTTTTCAATTGACCAGCCTTGATCGTTACTTTCCTCCTCCTCATTGGCAGTCAGGTCGGCATTTGGCTCTGTGGTCTCAAGCAAGACACCCGGAGCATATGAACTTGAAGCCCCTGAAACCTCCCTATCTAATTGGCTAAATCGCCATCCAAGGTCCAAGTCGGGGTATTCTTGAAGAAAGAGACGGTTTGTCAGGTCTAGGCCATCATCCACCCCCTAGTTATACCGACACTCCAACTAAGTTAGGACCTCTTCCTTCTCCTTTTTTAGTGCTTTCAAGGACCCTTACGCCTCCTTTAACTTCTTCTCCAAAGAGTTACACTCCTCCGACAGCGTATTGCACTCATCGATGTTGGATATCAACTACTCCTTCAAGCATTCCTTATCTGACTTAAGTGACCTATAGAGGCCAGTTAGCTGGTTATGCTTGTCTGTGAGGCTCCTCCTCTCCCTTTCAAGATGGTCATTATCTATAGTCGGCGCTTGGACTAAGAACTTGACAAACAAGAGCTTGAAAGTTAGGCTCTGCCTCTCTTCAGCTTACTGAGACCGTTCACTCTCTAGAGCAGAGAACCTAGCCTCTAATTGAACCTTCCCCTAATTCGTCTCTTGTCGAATAGCATTAAATTTTTTTGGGCCCGCTTCTCAAGTTTTTTTACTGCCTTGAATGCCCATTCTCAGACTTTTATTACATTTTGGAAGTCCTCTATGAAGAGATCTAATAAAAAAGTATTCTTCATAAGGAGAACCAGGTAAGTCAATATCTCGAGTAGGAAATAGAACGATCCTTATTAGATACAAAAGACCAAGGGCATAAGGGCTTATTCTGTGAGCATACATGGTCAGACTATCCAAGGCTTATGAAACCTGTCATTTAGCATTGTGGGCATAATAGTAAATTTCTTAAGAGTTTTTATCCATATTATTGTGTTTAGATTATATATGAGAGGGAAAATTTGAAGATTTTGTTCGAGTAAAATTATGGTATGGGATATGACTCTTTGAGAAAGAACTAGATTTTTAACCCTAAAATCATCTCTAATTAAGAAAAAATTTTATATCATTTTTGTAGAGCTCGGAAAGAGTTTTCCATCGATATATTATAGGTTCTGTGTCGATATCCGAGCCAAAAGTTATGGTCATTTGAAGTGATAATCCTCGAAAAGAGGACCAGAAAGAAAGATATCGATATATTGAGGGCAAGGCCAACTATGTTGATACCTTTAGAGAATGATATCGACATCTTTTAGAGTTGAGGGTCAAACGTATCGATACATTGAAGGTATGATAAATAATAAATAGTGCTAAATATATCGATACCTTGACAAGGGTATCGACACCTTGGTGACGGAGATGAAGTCCGCTTGCGACAGAACGTGTCGATACATTGAGGAAAGGTATCAATACCTTGCATGCTTTGTAAGCAGGAAATGGCCAAACGTATCGATACATTGGGAGAACGTATCGATACGTTGTAGGTAAGATGTCAAAGGTATCGATACGTTTTGAAAGGTATCGACACCTTTGGGGATTACACAACCTATATGCATCGGGCAGGGTGGATCGTCTTCCCCATTTTTATTTTTTTCACTCTCTCTCCATTGAACTAGCAGAAACACTCTCTCTCTCACCCTTAAAACTGACCTCAGCCATTTCTTCATCAAACTCCACCATTTCAGTTCTTATAAACTCAGAATCAACACCAGAACCCAGAAATCTTCTTGGATTAGAGTTCTAACCGTCGAATCGTGAGGATTCACGAGAAAACAAGGTATAATAAATAGTAATCAAAGAGAGTTTCAAGTCAAAAATAGGCTCTAAGTTCGCCTATCGATTTGGGCAAGCCTGTTCTTCAACTTATCTCTCTCGTTTAAGCTAATATTTCACGTAGATCTAAGAATACATAGCTTGGGTACTGTTCACAAAACCATAGAATTTGGATGTTTTCTAATCTATCGTTTGTATTATAAATTAGAGGATTTTAATAGCTATTGATGTTGAAATAGATGAAAAATATTCGATAGTGGAGTGAGATCATATATAGTAGTGGGTTAGAGAGAGAGAGAGTAGAGAGAGAGAGAAGGGTGCAAGAGTAGCATGAGTATGCATTGCATTATGCACACACATCGTAATAGATCGTAATCTGTGTTTGTATGTGTATCTATACGCGACAGCTGAGATGGGAGGATCTCTGTCGCAAGGAGGATACCAAGAGGGTGGTTTCCCATCCCAGAATAGTGAGTGGACATGTTCCTTTCCCTTCGTCTCATTTTATCTTATTTTTTAATAACTATAATGCTAGAATTGATAGCATATGAATTTGTATATATATAACTAAAATGAGAAGGTGTTGGATGTATGTTGTGTGGTGGTCGGGATGGCCCTTTATTTGTGATAGAATAGGTTTGTGATGAAACCTGGATTGCCATGAATGTGAGGCCAGAGGCCTAATATTATTATGTAGTGATATTGTGATTTTGAGGTCGGAGACCAATTCTATAGAGTTTGTGAATATGATATAGTTGAGTATAATGGTTGGGGTGCCATACTTGTTGATTGGGCCTTATGAACCAAGATGTCTTGTTTATTATTTTGGTCTTGTGAGCCATAGATGATATTTTTGGCCTGGTGAGCCAACGATTATTTGATTGCCTTGATGGGCCATTGATATCGATTTACGATTATGTGTGATATGCCATTGACTATTTATGGGTGAGGATTAACTATACAGCTCTTAGGGAGTGGGTGAAATCCAATAGACCTAAGGGTGAGGATTGTCCATACAGCTTATATAGAGTGAATAGAATCCAATAGACCCCAGAGTGTGGATTGACCATATAGTCTAAGAGGGGATGGGTAAAATCCACATATCTAGGTTAAAGTATACTAGCCTTATTTTGTTATATTAGTATCCCCAACCAGGATTGCGGATCGACCATATAGCTCAGATGGAATGGGTGAAATCCTACAGACCGAGGGATATTAGACATGGGTACACATCCCTAACCAGGATTACGGATTGGCCATACAACTCAGATAGAGTGGGTAAGATCCTATAGACTAAGGGGGCTATACATATTTGAGATTAAATCAATTTTCTAGACATGTATATGATGCCATATTTTACTATACTTGATTTTATAATTACAAGAGTTTTCTGTAATAAGCGTTTATGCCTCTGATTTTTGTTTTGTTTATTTGTCTATTCACCGAGTATTTTTTCAAATACTCACCCTCACTTTTCATTTCAGGTTAGTGTAGTCGAGAGTGATATAGCATAGTTAAAGCGAGAGTTCAGCACAGTTTTCAGGTACTCGACTCAAATTTTTGTTTTATGGTCCACTGAACTGAAAAATATTTGTAAAGAATGTGAATCGATGTATTTGGCTTAGGCAAAGATATTTTGTATTCTGTATTTTGAGAAAATACAGATGTTGACATATATTTGAGTGAAAATCTTCTATTTTGTATTATTTTATTCAAAAATAAGTTTGAAAACAAGTACTAATGTCTTGCGGTTTTAGGGGTGCATTCTAAGTGATAGAATGTATTTCTAGTATTCACAACGATTATCACGTGATCGACTAGAGTTGGGACGTGACAGGGCCTGTAATGGAGACGCATCCGACATAGATTTAGCCCTCCAAAGAGATATTACCTCTGTCGCCCGTTTATCAGATGAAAGAGATGACCAAAATACTCCCTCTTACCTTACGCCAGATCTTTCCATTAAAGCTCATCCTACTCCGCGTCCCCATTTTTGGGGGGAGGGGGGTATGTCATCCGCATTCTTGTTAGTCGAGTTGATGTTTTTTTGGCTCTGACCCCCATTATTACTTACACTAGTTTCTAAGACCTGGGCTCGGTTCTTTATTTTTTCTCAATTAGGCTGGCCCCTTTGGCTCTGCCCGGGTACTTTTTGCGTCCTTGATCCCATCATTAGAGAGACTGAAGCACTCACCTCTTGGCTGAGAACCCTCGTCTGTGTACTTATTGGGGGGGGGGGGGGAGAGGAGGAGGATAAGGACGGTTGATTTTATTTTTTGTCCTCCTCTCAGCCTGGTCATCAATCATAGGTCTTTGGCCTTTATCTTTGACCTAAAGAAGATCGCTCCCCCTCGTAAATGCCTCTCTTCCTCCTCATTTCGTTCCCTGATCAATATGCCCTTCTCATTTAGGCGCTCGATTTTCTTTCATCCCTCTTGGGAGCCTTTTTAGAATCCCCCTTTACGGGCCCCTTTCTCTTGTCTTTAAGGGCCTTAGTCTGGGCATCGATGACCCAGGCTGCTTTGGATACCCCTTCAAGAAGTAGCCCCTTTAGGATGTCGGTCACCTTTTGTCTCCTATCCGACATAGACCGTTTAGTTCTAACAGCTACAAGTGATCCAAGATCCTTGTCAGAAACTATTTCTTAAGAATTTGTTAAAGCCGATAAGGAGAAAGGCTTACCTTCACTAATAGCGACCCTGGCTTTTGAGAGTTAACTCCTTGTTATGGTCCGAGACACTAGCTACGAGTTTACTAGGCTTTCTTTACTCAGATTCAATAATAATCCTGCACCATTGGCCGGGATATCAGGCTGATCTCTCCCCGTGTCTGTATTAGAAGACCGATCAATAATCAATATTGCTGAAGTAATTTACTCAACAAAGTGACTAGATATTCGTGGTGATACTTGTTTCCTTGAAGGTGGAAATGATCGGGCCCTGAGATAGTTTAGTCTAATCTCCATTGACGATGAACCAGCAGTCTTTCTAATTCTTATTAGACGAATGATTCTCTTTTATTTTTGTCTAGTACCCTTGACCAACTTATAAAAAGTACCACCCGGGGTACTGGCTGACATTCTTTATGAGCATATAGAGATGTAACTCCTCGTCGGGAGTAGAGACAGGCAGTCCTACTCTGGCCTTTAGGATGAACAGGCCGCTTAAGATTTTCTAGCTGTTCAGGGTGAGATGGTATAAGGGGATTCCAAAAGCTTCGAAGATCCTGATAAAGTATCATTGTAGAGGGAGTCGAACTTCGATTAGCAGGTGCTCCTCATTTATAACCATTTCCCCGGGAGTCAGGATACTCGAAACCTCATGGGTTTGTAGCATCCTAAGTTACACATGGTCAGGAATCGCATACAGTCTCCTCCTTGGTTATAATAAAGAGGTACTAATCAACCTCATTTGGGCCCCTAGCCTTTGCTTATTCAGAAGCCCCTTTACCTTTCTCACCCCCTTCATGACCAGGCAGGGGGGCCCGTGCAGACTCCATTCCCGATTGAGCAGCATCCAACGAGTTTCCTCGACTGTCCATTTTTCAATTTTTAACCTGCATAAAAAATCACCACAAAAATTCAAATCTTTGCAAGAAACAGAAAAAAAACCCAAAAAGTTACATTCCTGAAAAAACTTTGACCAACACTCTCCAAATCCCTCGATCCATCAGATGGAATAGGAGCATCAACCCCCTTCTCTAGAGATCAAGCTCCACAGAAAAATTTTGAAAATAGAAAAAATCTAAAACCATACCTTATGAAGTCACAAAAATGAATGAGGAGAAGCAAAGCTTGCAAGGAGGACAAAGAAGAATAATGCACTCGCAAAGCAGAAAGGAAAATAAAAGAAGAACAGTACTAAGAACTTAGACAAAAATGCAAGAATTTTCAAAGCATCGACGAAGCAGCAACGGGAACTTAGAGAGGCAAAAGATGAAGGAGAGAGAAAAAGGAGGGGTTTATACTAACAAAGACCCTAGATCTCAACTGTTGATCTCTATGGTAGGGGGATTGTCAGGTGTCCAAACCCCATAAATGACTTCGTTGCTCGATGGTGATTCGACCCTTAGTCACCGATTGCCTGACACTTGGACCCCTGGTACATTGACTTCAATGTTGTGGAATTCGAAGTAATGATAGCTTGCAAACTGATGGACTTCCGAGGTAATAGTTGGACAGTCCGTATTTAATAAAAGAGACTATCGAGGAGTCAAGAGAAGACAAGTCATCAAAAATCATCAAAGTGCGGGCACAATGACTGGGATATGCCTAGCCTCCTGACAGCCTTCCGCCTCTCTTAGATTTTCAAGAAGCTGCAGCTCCCGAAGATAGACCGACTACAGAGACCAACCCGGTCAGGTAAATAGTTTTTGATGAGAGCTCCTCAAGTCTCACACCAGAAATTGGACGACTGGATGTTTGAAAAAAAATTTGGATGACACGTGAAGGCCTCCTAGATAGACATCTGTTATCCTCGATCCCCGCAATACTGTTACCCGACTGTCCACGGCCCAAGATTCCTAACTGACATCTTTCGAGATTCTTGACTGTTCACCTTCCAGGATTCTTGACTAACGCCTCTCAGGATTCTTGACTGACACCTCTTGAGATTTCTGACTGTCCACTTCTCAAGATTCCCGACTGTCTCTTTTTGGACTATTGTCACTTGCTCCTTCAGGAATCCTGTCAGCCTCTCGGGAAAACCTGACCTCATCATCAGCCCTTGAAGATCACAAAAAATGGGAATGATTAATGATCAAAGACCCTGTAGTAAGAAGCGTTGTCTTGACGAATTTCACCTATTTGTCCCATCTCCCACCGAATCCCAGAAAATTTGATAGTCGGAAGCTTGATGGGTGTCGCATCTCTTAAATAAAAAGCAGTTGACACAGTGTCCCAAGGCAAAACGTCCCGTCATTCCCATTCTCGGATGCCAAGTCATTTCATTCACTTTTCAAGGTCCTATAAAAGAAGGGAAAATCAACAGCAAAAAGGGTTCGATTCTTTTTTTCCTTCCTAGTATTTTCCTAAGCTTTCTATTTTCTCTTTTTCCTTCACCTGAATTACTTGCCTTCCCTCTTATATCTTCACTGACTTAAGCATTCTAGTTTTTCCATCGAAAAATAGACCCAACGTTACTCATAGTATGTTATTGTCTTGTAGGGATTTGGAGGTGAAGCTCTGCATTCGAGGATTCGGCACTCAATTTTCTCCGACGAAGATTCAATAATATAACAACTATATTCATATTCACATTTCAATAATTATATTTAAAAAAAATAGATAAAATAAATTATATTTAAAATTAATTATTAAAAATAAGAATAGATAAAAATAAGTATTAAAAAATAATTAGACAGGATAAATTATGTTCTTTCTATTAATATATATAATTTATTTTTAAAGTTTTTATAAATATTAAATTATAAATAAAATTTTTATAGTATAAAGTTTTATATTATTTGATTATTTATATAAAAAAAATATTTAAACATTTTATTTAATTTTTAATAATAAAAATAAAATAAAATATTTATAAATTTAAATTATAAAATAAAATAAATTTATAAAAATTTATAAATATAAAATAAAATATTTTAAATTTAATTTAAAATTTTTTTTAAAGGAGTATTTATTATTTTTTTAAATTATAAAGATTTTTATTATTATTATTAATATTTTAATTTTTAAGTTAAAATTTTGAAAATTATAGGCATTTGTCTTTTTTTCTTATTTTGGCTATTGTGGGAGTTGGCGCCAAAACTTAAAGTCTGGCGTCGACAGACAGATACAAAACGTGTCCAACTGCTCGCATTCCACAACAAACAACTGTATTTCGCACTAAAGTCGCTTCATTCGCCACTGTTTCTGCAATAATCAACAGTCAGGGCAATTACTCCCTTCCTGCACCTCTCCGGCAAGGCGAATGCAAGACAACTCATGCTTTCTTTTATTATTCACTTCCCACCATTAATAAATAAATAATGGCAAAAACAAATAAGAAAAAAGAAGCAAAAATAATTCAACCTACACTACTTATTCAAAAGGAATGGCTTTTAGATTTCCTTACCTCTATTATCTGCACGCATTTTCTGGTGGACGTTGGTTCACCGAATCTTGAGTGACGAAAGTCCAGCGATTTACTTTTCTGGTTGTTTTCTTGTGATAGCATTCATGGATTGAGTTGTTTGAATTTTGAAAGGAGTCAAGCGTCCTTTGCGGAGTGGAAACACAAATATACTCTTTTGCAGAAAATTCTCACCTAGGTTTCGGAATTTGAGGGGGGAAATCGGTTTTTGTACTGGAATTTTGCCACTATGAAGGGTTCTGGGTTCTGGATTCTGGTTTTTCTACTTGGGACGGCTTTAATGCTCCTAAGCTTCTCTAGCAACAAAACTATTTCCTCCATTCCCGGTACGTGTTTTCTTCTCTGCATGAATTGTTTTTGTCTCCGTGAAATAATTCTCTACAAAATCTGGTAATGTACAGGATTCTACTGAAATCTGAATCATGATTGTTTCTATAGAATTTGGGTTTTTCTCCTTATTGTAAATGAAGATAGATAGGGAAGGCGAGTCACGTGTGAACTCTTGTACTGAGTAGATAAAGCTTTTTGGTTCACGGGTTCTGGAATCTGACTTTCCATTTTTGGGATCTGAACTTTGATTTCTATTTCTGTTGCTGTTATTTTTCATCAGTGATTATAACGTTTAGACCTTAACGCTTAATGAAAGTTCTTTTTCGTTGCCTCAGTTAGCATTTCTGAGATGGTTTCATGATGGGAAAATGGACTTTGGTCAATGGTTGTTCAGAATGCTGTAGGCAAGCTATCTGGCCTTACTGTCTTTGCTTAGGTATTAGGGAGAAACGTTTCCTTTGATTCTTTTTTAGTGTCATACTCTGTAGTTCTCAAACTCTTGGTTCTAGTCTCTTCGATGGAGTAAGAAATCACTTGTACTTGAAAAACCACGTTTTCTCCAGTTGTGTACAATTTGGTGCTTTTCACTGGTATAATCAGAATGTGCCAGGCTAATATCTTTGATGATTACTTGGGTTTGCCAAGGTAACAAGAAGTTCTGAGTCAATGTATTCTAACTAAAAGACTTTTATAAGTTACTTGTCATGACAATATGAATGCAATCATCTGTGGAACAATGCAATCTTGTTGCTATGCAAATTATAACTAGATCAAGTTTTATTCCCCAAAATTTGTCCCGAAAATAGACTTCACAACATCCAAGTTTCATCATTCATGGATTTGTGTCAATCCTAAATCTTGTTTTCTTGTATGACATGCACTCTTCAGTCTTTTCTTTATTATTACCAACTGTTATAAAGATCTGCTTATTCTGCTTAGAAACCAAGCTTTTTCACCATTTTCTTTGGTA
This sequence comes from Trichilia minutiflora, assembly GCA_035590515.1. Classification (NCBI taxonomy): domain Eukaryota; kingdom Viridiplantae; phylum Streptophyta; class Magnoliopsida; order Sapindales; family Meliaceae; genus Trichilia; species Trichilia minutiflora. The sequence goes on along the minus strand of JAVXUL010162104.1, from coordinate 2,558 downwards.
GATTTGGAGAAGAGTAAGTCTCATTTTGTGGTCACTAATCAGAGTTAGATCCATGAGTTCTCAGTATGTTTATTTTATGGCATGCGAAGCATCCATCAAGCTTAATTTTTTTCTCAAGTCTCACCGATTATAGTTCCTTTTAGGCTTGTGGTGTGGTGGCATTTAAAAAAACAACTGCTGTGGGACAAAAGCTTTGGATGTCAAACATTAATGTAAAAATGTGTGAATTCCACTAAAATTAGACGTTATTAGACACTTTTTTAGCTTTATTTTTATAGCACAATCCCAAACAAAGTCTACATTTGATCTAGCTATTGGCTTTTGTTGTCTTTATTCAGTCAACTTTTAAAATATATTGTGTCACTTTAAGACAAGTTTGTAATGCTCATATATCTTCTCTGTACTGAAAATGTCAAGAAATTCATAACCTCACATTGATGGCTTAATTGGACTAGCTGGCCAATGAGTGATTTTTAACATTACTGGTGATAATCTACGGTTTCATCTACAGATTCTTGAAAATGCATGTAAGGAATAAAATTGAACAGCTTACATATTTCATTTGCTTGGCCTGAAGCAGGACGAAACTTGTTTACATGCTAACACTATACCCTTTGAAACTGTTGTTCCAGATGTCTTTGCCCAGCATAATGGTGGTTCGGCAATGACAACAGCAAGCAGAAAACTGAAGGTATATGCACATAACTGAAAGAAATGGGGCTTGGGAATGAATTTAATTGGTTTGGGAAATTCAGACAAATACACATCATAATCTCCCTAGGAAGACATGATACAGAATGCTAATCAATTAATAGACATCTATATTGCTCAACATACATTTTTAACTTAATTATTCCTTTTGAAATTGCAGGATAATGGCTACAATCCAACCACCAACAAGAAGCATAATGTAGGCCAGGTGAATCTGGAAGATTATCATCCCATTGATCCGGTACCAAGTTTAAAGGCTTCTATAAAACCTGGACCTATCGAGCATGGCAGTCCTCTAATCCCATACATTCTAAAGCCTTCACCTCCTGGTGATCATCCCCAGAACGGCGGCTCAACTTAGCCAACATTAAACCTGTTTCCTCTTATTGATGCACTAGAGAAATGAACCGGATACTGTTTTACTTCATGCTATGCGTGGTGTTTTCGTCAATGTGATATTGTACCCAACTTAATTAACTATATGAGCTGCTCATGTTATTATGTATGCATTATTTTTTTTCGAATGAATATTATGTATGCATTTAACACACGTGTATTAAGATGATGTCTAACTTTTATCCTTTCAACGAATTTATGTAAATTGTTCTCCTTCTATAATATCCCTTTCGTTCTCGAAGCTTGAAGGAATAAACAGCGGATATCTTTTCACAATTGAATGTTTAGAATATAATCTGTCAGTTGGGATATGATGTTAGATATTCGGGGGTTTATATTAATTATATTATTTATAATTTTATTAAAATAAATTTATGAGATAATTATTAAATAAATAGATTTAATTATGTGATCTAAAGTTAATTAACTTTACCGTCTTTAACGGTTTAATTAGATAATTAGTATAAGTTATAGGTTATACTAAAATCTTTTATGGAAAGATTAAGTAAAGATTAATTAAAGTAAAATAAATTTTTTCAACTTTATAAAAAGAAAAATATGGGTAATTAGAATCTTAAAATATATTTACTCCGTTAAGAGACTATCACGTAAATAGAGAATTAAGAAAAAGACTTAACCCTTACATCTAAAACTCAAATAGATATGTATTCTATTTTAAAATGTTGTATTCTATATTCATATATCTATGATTGGACATCAAAATTTCTAATAATTAGTATTACAGTAAGTGCATATATGATTTAGAATCAAATATAGATTATTTGGATGGATTTTTGCTTATATGATCGTATTAATTATTGGTAATATTTTATGTTAATTTTGTGATTGTATCTAATTAAAAGTTTAGGGCTTTTTGTTCCTCTTGTTAGTAACTTTGAATCAACATATAATTTACTATCTAATTTTTAGTATATATGGATAAATTGTAATTCAAAAAATTCAGATTTCATAATCTTATTTTTAGCATTCGGATTTCTTATTATTATTTTATGTCGATTTTCTATTTTTCATGGTTTAAAATTATATGGTTCTTATTTCTCTTATCATAAGCTATCCATTTATATATTATTCATGGTTTTTATCATTGTATGTAAAATGTAAAGAGTATTTGAGATTATAATTTTACTGTTTTCATATTAGATTCGATTTGGGTATTTTTAATTTATTGTGTTTTACTCAAAATTGATGCATGATTTTAATAGATTAATATATGCTAAATGTTTTGGGATGAGTACTCATGGGACAATGGAATTTAGCCAAAATTTTGAATTATATCAGTGGATAGTTAAGTTTTGAAATCAGAAAAGTATTTTTAGGATTGAGCCTAGGGGTGAGCGTTTGCGGTTTGGATTGGTTTGAGGTGAAATTTCAAACCGATTCAAACATTGCGGTTTGAATTTTATGCAATCCAAGTCAATCCGATAATATAT
>JAVXUL010162093.1:0-13309 GCA_035590515.1 Trichilia minutiflora | reverse complement strand
GTATTTGTTAGTAATCAGTGTATTATATATATATATATATATATATATATATATATATATATAAAATTAGTATATATATATATTAATTTTAAATATTTAAAGTCAATTCGTGACCCAACCCGTTAGCTCGTAAATTGGATTAGGCCTAAAAAAATATTAGCCCGCATAATAAATAGATTGGTTGGATTCAATCCAGTCAAGACTAACCCGCAATAAGTTGAGTCAAACTGAATCGACCCGTTTGACAGTCCTAATCAAAATGATTATTTAATTTGATCTATTTTCTTATTTTGTTTTCTTTTGTTTATTAGTTGAAAATTATATCATATCATGAATGAATATTATTTTGTTTACTAGGAGATATTACTTTTCGTGGGATAAAGAAAGTTATTAGTATAAATTACCCTAACTATTTTGTTGTAATTAAATAAAAAAATCAATAATATGTTTATTTTTTTAAAAAATTTTGTCAGGCAAGCATATTTGTGCATGTGTACGGTAAACCGTAAATCCCTTAATTAATATACATTTTTATTTAATAGCTAATATTTGAATGAGTGATTAACTAATTATTATTGTATTTTTGAAAAAAAAAAAAAGCACACTCATTGTTAGGAGGGAGTCAAAAATGGACTCAAGCAGCCCAAACTTCAATCCAGGAAAGCCCAGACGACAATCCAACGACTTGATCGACCTCCAGGAAATTTCCTTAATGGTTGGAGAAAAAGAATTTAGACACGAGTCTGTGGGAAATGTAAACGGGGAAGAATTTTCCAGATAGAATTCAAGAAGTGAAATTTTCTATAAAAGTAGCTTACTAGAATTCATGAAATAAAATACACGGTGAATTGGTAAAGTTACTTGAAAAATTGTATTAATTGAAGTCAAAAGAAAGATGGAATTTCAATTTGATTTGGCAACATTGTCAAAATTTCTCCACATGAAGTTTCCAGTAACCAAGAAAATAAAATTGGAAGAGTGTTCATCACAGCAAAATATGAGTCCAAAATATCTAGTTGATTTATAGATGATTCCTGTTACATTAATATTACTAATGGATAGCAACAAGAGAAAGAAAAGCTTTATCCTGATCAATCTGTGATGCTACTTCTCCTTCATTAGCTCCTCCTATTCAGACACAGCATATTAGTACAAGGCCAGCAATTTCAGGTTGGGAAACATCTGGTTTCAGATGATGGATCCTTCAAGTTATGATTCTTTCGGAAATTCAAAACATTATATTTAGGAATAGGTTCAATACACCTTACGAAGAAGATATGTTCTTTGCCAACAGGAAGGTTGTTTGGGTTGCCAACCGAAACATTCCCATTTGTGACAGATTGGAATTCTTATGATAAATGAATCTGGAGAGTTGACAATTCAGACAATGGAGGTAGTTTAATAGTATGGAATTCAACTAAATCAGATAGTTATACAAATGCGACGCTACTGGACTATGGGAAATTGATGTTAAAGGAGATGAATCAGAAGGTTCTACTAGTCAAGTTTTGGGGCAAAGCTTTGACTATCCTAGGGACACAATTCTTCCTGGAATGAGACCAGGAATTGTTGATAATAAAACCAACCAAGGAATTCCAGCGAAAAGTCGAAACCTTGGTTAAGACCGCAAACGACCTTCAAGTGCAAGTTAAATAAACCAAACATGACAAACCAATCCAAATCCAAGTAATCGATGCGTACAAACTTTAAACCACTAGTAAACAACTTAATCCGTTAAGAACAAAAAATATCAAAGAAGAAGATTGTTGGATATTCAATGATTTAATATAAGAAACGATTTTACTCAAGACATTGTCGTGTTCTTTCACTCTCTCAACTCGTTTTCTAGTCTTTATTACAACCCCAGAATGTATTAGGAACATCTTTTTTAACCTAAAAATTATAACACTTAAATAAGAATTAAATACAAGTCAAATATGCAAAACGACTCCAAAACTCATTAGGAAACGACTCTATGCGATTGAACAAATCAAGAGGATCGTTCGACTGAATCATGTTGCCAAACTTGTTGCTGAACCTGCCGCTAAACTAAACCTAACTCTCTGGAATTTTTTATCATTATATTTGGTCGAATGAATTGTTTGATTCATTCAACCGAATTATCTTCTACTCTCTGACTTCTTTTCTTTAGGTCTTTCATTCAAATGAATTTAGAACTCTGTTTGACTGAACCTCTATTTTTTTGTACAAAAGTTGAATCGTTCTTCACAATCTCTACCTTAATTCAAGTTTTATGACCTTGATTCTTTCTTCTCTTCACATTGGCAATTTTCAATCTTGTTTTCTTACACAAACTTACTACCAGAACCTTTGATCTTCTGTCTAGTAGCCTTTCTTAACTAATTCTTTACTTATTAGTTGACATGCCAATTAATTTAGAACAATGTGTAAAATTTTTGGTTGATACTACCTTAGTTATGAAATCTGCTGCATTCTACTCTGTATCTACTTGCTGAACATCAAACTTTCCTTCAGTTAATACATCTTAGATGAAGTGAAGCCTTAAATTAATGTGTTTGATTCTTTCGTAGAATACTTGATGTTTCAAAAGTTGTATAACATTTTGATTGTCATAACACACCACAAAAGTCTCATTGTTGATTTTTAACTTATTAATGAATGTTTGCAGCCATAATGCCTCCTTAATTGCTTTAATGGCCACCATATACTCAGCCTACGTTGTCGACAAAGTTACAACATATTGTAGTGATGCTCATCAATTAATTGTGCATCCATAAACAGTAAATATGTAACTTATAAGTGATTTAATCTTATCCAAATCAGCTATAAAGTTTACATCTGCATAGCTTTTAATTGTCTTAGCATTTGGATCTTTTGCTTGATATCTTAAACAACAATTCAAGGTCCCTTTAGTATACTTTAGAATCCACTTTACTACTTTTCAATGAATCTTTTCTAGATTCACCATTAATCTACTAACTAAATTTACTGAGTATGTTAAACTAGGTCTTGTGCATACTATAGTATACATTAAGCTTCCAACCGCTGTAGAATAAGAAGTTTTCATTATTTCTTACCTTTTCTTCTTGCTCATGTGCTTTTAATCATTTGAAAGTTTAAAATGTGTTGCCAGTACCATCTTCACTGATTTAGCATCCTCTATGTTAAACCTTTTAAGAACTTTCTTCAAATACTTTTCTTGTGAAATAATTAGCAATTCTTCACTTTTATCTCTAATGACCTGAATCCCTAGAATTCTTCTTGCAATCCTTAAGTCTTTCATCTCAAATTTCAAACTCAAATGAGTCTTTAACTTGATCAATCTATCATTACTTTTATTTGCCAATAACATATCATCGACATAGATAAGTAAATATACCATATCATCTATGTTGCTACCTTTGATGTAAACACAATGTCATGTTAACTCCTTGAGTATTTATTTTATATCATAAAATCGTCAAATCTTAGATTTTACTATCTTAGTGATTGTTTTAACCTAACAATAATTTTTTCAACAAGTGTACCTGGTTCTTAGGTTTTTTTTCTTCAAAACATTTTGGTTACTTCATATACATCTTCTCTATAAGCTTTTTATATAGAAAATATTGTCTTGACATCCATTTGTTCCAATTTCATGTCGTGAATCGCAATTAAGGCAAGAAGTAACCTAATGGAAACATGTCTCATAACTGATGAAAATAGTTTAGTGTAATCCATCCTGTTCCTTTGATTAATAACCTTAAACCTAAACTTCTCTTTAGTCTTTTTTTCTTTTGACAATCCATTTGCTGTTAACTAGCTTCCTTTCTTATGAAATTTTCATTAACTCCCAGGTGTATTTTGTTTTTAGAGATTCCATCTCCGTACACATGGCTTTATACCGTTTATTGGCTTTTAATCTTTGAAAAGCTTCCTCGACAGTGCCTGGTTCATTTCTTTCCACTTTTTTAGCTATTAGGTTTGTGTATACAACCATGTCCACATGTCCATATCTCACGTGTGCTTTCATTAGCCTTCTAGCTCTATATCTTGCTAGATTGTAATATGTAACATCTTTATCAAAGAATTGTTTCTTAGCTTAAAATCTACCTTTCTTTCGACTTTCCTTTTACCTTCATCTTTTGGTGGCTTTAGCTTCTATTCCGCTTATGAGTCAAGCTCCAGCTCAAACTAAGAGGTCTTTGATTTGTGTAAAGAACTTTCTTCCTCACTCATGCTTCTTTCACTCAAGCTATCTTTAAAAATTTTATATCGCTACTTATAATCTACTTCCTATTCACACCATTATGACATCAAATTTTCTAGCCTTTAACACTCTTTGGATAACCAATGAACACACTTTTTACTATTTAGTTTCTTATAAGTCAAAATTTACTCTTTGATTGTATTATGGATGAATTTTATGTTAATTTGGCTTATCTATAGGTTGATTAGAATAATCCTATACTAATTGTAAGTGTTTGTGTTATAGGAACAAGTTCATAGAAAGCTGGATGAGTTTTAATCATTTTGAGCAAAAGATCAAGTTCAATTTCAAAGGAAAATCGTAGAATGGAAGCTAGATTCAGAGTCAGATTTGCCATAAACATAGAGAAAGTATGGTGACCAGCATCAAATCTAGTGCCAGCCATAACTCTAGGTTGTCTCAAGATGGTGTTTATACTTTTGGTTAGATAACCATCGTAGGATACCATGGTCTTCATTTCCAAGAGAATTTTTTTTCAAGTGGGCCCTATATATTGCATCATTTCATCTTTCCATCTCTCATTTGTATATATTGAATGGATCTCACTCAATTACACCATTAAAAACATGCTTTCAGGGCATATGTGTGTGTGTGTGTGTATATGTATGTATATATTGAATGGATCTCACTTATTGAATGGACCTCACCTCTGTTTCCCCTTAGTCTATCATCGCCACCTTTAGTCACGAGCATTGAATCATTGAATCAAAACAATCAGTTTTATCAATTGAAGCCAAGAGGCCACTTTATGGGCAGTTTTGACAAATTTGATAGTGAACCAATGCCAAACTCATATCAAGACTCTTAAACTGAAAAGAATTCTTCTTTTAATTTAATTAAAACTCTAATCTTTAGAGCTTGAAAACTATATAAACACTTATTTCTCAAATTAAGGGATTTTTTTGAATGGCAATAGTCCAGAAGAGAGGGCAATTTGTTAGAGATTGAAGATCAAGCAATTTTACCATATATTTTTCTTATTCTTTTTAATTTTCTCGAGGCTTACATATCTTTAATTAAATCGATGTATTTGAATTCTATTATGGATTGAATTAGTGTGAAAGATTATAACCTAGCTAGGAATTGACTTTTATATTTTTATTAAAGGGTTAATTTAGTTTTAATTCTTTAATTCTTGATGTTATGATTTGTTTTCTTTGATTATATTGATGTTTCTATGATTGACCACTATAAAAATAATTTTAGGATTTATGTCAAGTATGAACAAGAGAAGTGCAAATCGTGTACTAAGAAAACGAATATAGATAATTACGAATAGATATATATTTTGATTGTTTGTGATATTATAGGATAATTAACCAAAGAACTTAATGGACTTAATTAATAATTAAAAAACTGACGGATAATTATTATTAGTTTAAGTATGACCTTAATAGCTCAACAAAAAATTAGGATGATAATTGGATTAATTAATATTCATAACTGAAACCATTTGTGAATACATATTAATAATTTTAGTAGGTAAATCCTGATTCTTCAGTATTTATATTTATTGAGACCAAAACAGTTTGTTATAATTAGTAGTTTTAGATTTTGAATTAATTTAATTTTTTGCAATTTCCTTAAATTTTCTTGGTTGGTATTATTCAAATATTTGAGATAGTAGTTAGTTAGTTAGTTTGTTTCTTTGGGTTTGATACCTTAGATTACTTTCTAGGTTTTTATTACTATAATTGACTCTATGCATTTGTAGAGATTATAGATCATTTCTAGCTTTTCTTGCCTTATATATGCATAAGCTATGTATTTAAAAGCTCTTAAATGATTTTTGTTGAAGCCTTCCTTGTTCATAACTCTTTTAAAGTTTTGAAGTTTAGTGATGAAGTAGGTTATTAGATACACAACTGTATATACCGTTTCTGTCCAAAACATCTTGGATAAACCTACACATATCAATACACTTCTTAACCTTTTTGGCAATGTCCAATTCATTCTTTTTGCCACTATATTTTATTATGGAGTATAAGTAATGGTCTTGAGCCTTTCTATTCTATTTGACTTATAAAATTCATCAAAATATAAGCTATAAAACTCTAGTTTGTTATCCATTCTTAGTAACTTGATCTTGGTGTTATTTTAATTCTCTATAAACTCCTTCTATTTTGAATTTTAGAACATTTGATCTTTGGTCTTCAAGATGTGTATCAATATATTCCTTGAATAATCATCGACTATAGATAAAAAATACTTAGCTTCACTTAAAAAAGGAATTTGCTCTAGTCCTCAAACATTTGCATGAACATATTATTGGTGTTGTATGCATTAAAACCATTTGTGTTATCAATTTTAGACATTACTTTATGGAATTACTATATTAATGATATACTGTACATTACTATTAATAAAGAAAATATTTTAATTTCTTATGTGTATGCTGCTGATACGTGTTTTCAAGTAACAAATATTAACTGCAAGTACACAGTGTCAAGTTTGTAATGTAGAACAAAAAATATTGAGTTGTCGATCTCATGAGGAATACAAATGTTCTAAAGTTGATAACTGCGATTTGCATGATTTAATTCTATTTAGGCAAATATGAATAATTACTAACTTAAATCAATTAAAACTAAAAACAAAACTATCGACTAAGTAATTAAAGAATTCTAATTAAGATATGCTCAAGGTATATAACTACACCCAAGTTTTTATTTCTGCACTCATCTATTATCATTGAACTCCAAATATCTATTAATTTTATTTTATTTCATCTTTTGAATCTCAATAAAATCCTATACTCTACTACTCGAGTTAATATTTCTATTCAACTCGAGTAAATGCAGTAGGCATTAAGCATAACTCCAAAAGTGTTACCTAGTGACTAATTGTTTCTCAACAAATTAATAACTAGGTTATGCTTTCTTAATCTAATACAATAAACTCACTCTTTCAAGCATAGTTCATACATTCATTAAAATAGTTTAATGGCCAGTTAAACTACATATTAAAAACAGGAGCATAAATAGATAAATGTATTACTTTGATAAAAAACGAGTTCAGAACATAAAATACTACGGGTTCATTACACCTTTAAGTATAAGGTGAATTAGCCAACCATAATGGATATTTTAATACAACACAAATTCTAGAACATGTTCATTAACTAATGAAATAAAAAAAAAAAGAAGAAAAAGAGAAGATAAAACTCAAGAAGATGAACAAACGTTGTCCTCTATCTTTTTTTTTTTTTTTTCTAATCTGCAATGATTTGATCCTTGAAAAATGTGTTTAAAATCTTCTAGAATCCTCTATGGCTGCCAGGTTCTGCCTGCCTTCACGAATCTTAAGAAAGATCCTTTTATAGAAAAGATTTAGGGTACCAAGAAAAGTGTCTCTGTGTTATGGCGTTACAGCCGACAAAAAGTATTCCCGCTACAACAAGACTTTCTGGAAAACTCGTTGTAGCGAGAAACAAAACTGGGCTGCAACGGGCATTTCTGCTCATCTCACTGCAGCGAAGGAAATTTCTTCCCACTGCAGCGAGGATCAATTTTTTCCCAGCTCTTCAAATATTTCACTGCCCTGCACGTCTTCTTTTCAAAGCCCCTTAAATTACCCTAAATCGATCCATTTCTTGGTAAAATAAAACACATGAAACCTGCACACAACTAACAAGAAAAACATAAAAAATACCAATGAAATTACTCGAAACTAAGCAAAAATCATAGAAATGGATGAGTGATAAAATCATTCATCAAACACCCCCAAACTAAGATCTTTGCTCGTCCCGAGCAAAACGAAACTAAAAAAAATAAAATAATTACTAACTACTTAACAATACAACCATATTCACAAAGCTGAAAACATATAATCAAACACCAAATTAAAACATGCCCAAAATCAATCACTCAAATTAAAAATAACTCGATGATTGCTAGTGGTCGAATTGATGAGAACATGATTCCCAAACATTGACATCAAACTAAAGACTACTCAAAGTAATTATGATTCATAAAACTGGCATTAGGTTTTCATTATCTATCAAAAACACGTCTTCAAAGAATTTAAGTAAATCTAAAGTTGACCTTGACTACTAATCCCCCTTTTGTTCACAAAAGTCATAAAATGAATTTAGAGTTTGAATAACTAAAGCCTTGAGCATTTTATTTATCGCAACATTTAACTCTTGCTTGAGTTCTAATTGACCTTTTACGTAATTGTTTACATTTCATGACCGACCTTCGGTTACTCAATCATTTAGATACACAAGCTGTTTTGCTTACTCTTATCTTGAGGCATCATTTTACGTGAAAGTCAACATTTGTGGTGTCGAAACTCCCAGTTACTAAGTACCTCAAAACAGTGGAGTAGATTGTGCTCTCTGTTTTTTTAATAGATAAATGTTACAATTAAGCTCAGAGATTAATGTCTAACTCTTTCCGAGAAAACATGACCTATGCAAGCTCAAGTGTCATAATCTCCTAGATCAAATTCTAAATTCACAAAAACTCTCTTAAACATGTAACTTTACTCTTAAAATCACTAACACAGAATCACTTCATACTTAAACTCGACCATCCAAGTTCAACAACAATGAAAAGGTTTTACGTTTCACTTCTCCAAACACCAGCTCACATTAACACACACATGCATTCATGCAAGAAATATTCAATCACACAAAATAAAACAAACACAACAACATTGTTAATCAACAATTTTAATATAAAAAATAAAAACGAACTATTTTAATGCAAAAAGTCAAAAACAAGTTAAAAACGTCCTAAACAATCAATTAACAACCAGTACCAAAGACAATATTGCATAAAAAAAAGACAAAAAATGAACACTCCTAAACTTAATTTAAGTGTTGTCCTTAACACTTCAATAAAAACGGGAACCTGGGAGACGAGGTCCTATCTCGTCTCCTGTGCATCATCGTGCTCATCATCATCCTCGTCATCCTTATCCTCGCTGTCATCATCATCATCATCAGAATCCAAAGGTTGGAACTGCAAAGCTAGAGATATTGAGAAGTGTCATACCTCGCCAAACAACCCTGATGAAGAAGAATGGCTTCTAAGCCATCCAACATAGGACATAAAGTGCTCTTACTGCCTCGATAGCTTTGCTAGCTCCCTCTGTGTCTGGCTGAGCTTTAAAGCGATATCAGCAATAGAGGCTTTTTAACTGAGGTCTGTTTGGGTCCGGAGAGGATGGTTGCTATGATGAACTAGAACCTGTAGCATTACCAATTCTGTCTATTGTATAAATAGTAATAGGAGCCTTGGGCTGAAGCATTTTTGGACTAGTAGCCTTCACCCCAGCTGAAGAAATGAGCTCAGAAATCAACAACAAAAAATAAAGCCCCGCCGTTATGTTTTTCATTGAATAGCTAATATTCTGTGCTACTCTGATTCTTCAGAGTATAAAGCATGAAAGCCCTTTATTTGTTGACTTTCGCGAGGTGATATGAAGGACTAAGGCGGGCACAAAGAAAATGGTGCCATACCTTCATTATAAGTGTCAATTGCTTAGTTAAAAAATTTGTACGAACACCCCTCACAGTTGCCCAAGACACTGGTTCACCACATAATTCTGCTGCCATAACATCTAAATTTACAGACTCCATCAAATCCCCAATGTCTTTGCGAACTGGTGGAATGCAATAAATCCTATTAATCGCATCCGTATCAAATCTAATTTTCTTTCCTCGCACCACTGAATCTTAACTATGCCCCCCTTTTGCATTGGCATAGAACTCTCTCACTAGAGTCATTGATGCCAGTTTGGGTTGTTTCACAAAGTTTTGCCACCTTCGATTAATCTCCCTCACAATCTTTGGGCACTCGGATTCTTAAAAAACCATACCCCTCTCTTTCAAACGGGCCCTTTTCTTAATTGAATTCTCAAACATGTTGGCCGCTTTTTGGGAACGAAATTTAGTTCGATCAAAATCCTCCAAAGTTTCACTCCTAATTGATAGCCGTTCCTCCACTTCTAATTCTATCCGTGACAAATGATCAGCTACTACATTCTCACTGCCCTTTTTCTCAAGAATTTTCAAGTCAAATTCCTACACAATAGAATCCATCAAACCAATCGAGGCTTGGCATCTTTCTTCGCAAATAAATATCATATTACTGCATGATTAGTATAGATGGTGACTTTGGACTCTAAAATGTAAGCTCTGAACTTTTCCACTGCAAAAACTATAGCTAACATCTCTTTCTCTGTGGTAGTATAATTCAGTTAAGCTTCATTCATCTCCAACTCGTATAGTAAATTGCTCGAAACATCTTATCCCTTTGCTGTCTAAGAACTGCTTCAACCGTAAAATCACTAGCATCACATATAATTTTAAATGGTTTTGCCCAATTTGGAGTAACAACAATAGGAGCTAAAACCAATTTCTGCTTGATTTTCTCAAAAGCCTCTCTACATGTATCATCGAATTTGAAAACAACATCTTTCTCAAGTAAATTACAGAGAGGCTTCACAATCTACGAAAAATCCTTGATAAATCTCTGATAAAAACCTGCATGACCCAATAAACTCCGAACTTCCCGTACATTTATTAGCGGTGGTAGTTTTTGAATAACTACTAACTTAGCTTGATCCACCTCAATCCACTTTTTGGACACTAAATGGCCCAACACAATACCATCCCTTACCATAAAATGGCATTTCTCCCAATTAAGCACTAGATTCATATCTTCACATCTTTAGAGTACCATAAAAAGATTGCGTAGAAAATGGTCAAAAGATGTTCCAAATACAAAGAAATCATCTATAAAAACTTCTATGAGATCTGAAAAAATGGGCATCATACATCTTTGAAATGTAGTTGGTGCGTTGCACAAACCAAATGGCATCCGTCTTAAAGAAAATGTGCCATAAGGACAAATGAAAGTTGTCTTCTCCTGATCTTCTGGGAAAATGAGAATCTGATTATAACCATAATAACCATCTAAGAAACAATAAAATTCGTACCAAGCAAGTCGATCCAATATTTGATTTATAAATGATAACGGGAAGTGGTCTTTCTGAGTAACCTTATTAAGCTTCTGATAGTCGTTGCAAACTCTCCATCCCTTTATTGTTCTTGTTGGCACTAACCCATTCTTATCGTTTTTAGTAACGGTGGTTCCACCTTTCTTAGGCACTATATGCACCAGACTCATCCATGGACTATATGAAATAGCATAGATAATTCTCGCATTTAGCAACTTCAACACCTCTGTCTTAACCACTTCCTTTATTGTCAGATTTAGTCTCTGTTGATGCTTAATAGTTGGCTTGTATTCTTCTTCCATCAAGATTTTATACATACACATAGCTAGATTTATACCTTTAATATTTGAAATTGACCATCCAATAGTTGATCGATGTTTCTTCAAAACCTATAATAATCTATCTTCTTGCTCTTGTTCTAGTGATAATAAAATGATGATTAGTAATGTTGAGTTTTCACTTTAAAAAGCATACCTAAAATGTTTAGGTAATTATTTAAAAGATGGAACTTCAGGGAGAGTTATAAGCTAGATTTGTTCAGTTTGTTGTCAACTCTTGCTTCGATTTTTATCAAGTCTTCAAGAGTGAATACCCCACATTTTTTTTATTCTGAACTTCACAATAAAAATGTCCATCCTCAATAGCTGAAAGATCTTTTTTGCACACATTAGACATTACCAAACAATGCTCTAATAGATCATTTGAGAAAAAATCTAGAAATACGATATCTATAGCTCTTGATACCACATCTACTCTCTTGCAAGGTTGGTCTTCATCTAAAAATTTTAATGATTGATAGATATTGAATTGCACTTCCTTGTCATTGACCTGCAAGGTGAGATTCCCTCCTTAGATATCTATAAGAGCTCTTCCTATTGCCAAGAACGATCTTCTAAGAATGATTGAGATCTCTCTATCTTCCTCCATATCACGTATTACAAAATCTACCAAAAAGATAAACTTGTCCACCTTAACTAATACATCTTCGACTACTCCTTTGGGAAAAGAAAGAGAATGGTCCACCATTTGCAAAGAAATGGTCGACGATTTTACTTCTCCTAAGCCCAACTTTTTAAAGACAGAAAGCGACATAAAATTGATGCTGGCACCAAGATCACACAAGGCCTTCTCAAAAGGTGAATCCCTAATAGTATAGGGAATGGTAAAATTACCCGGATCCTTAACCTTCTGAGGTATTTTTCTCTGAAGAATGGAAATACACTCCTCTGATCATTTTACCATTTCATGATCCTCTAACCGTCTCTTCTTAGACATCATTTTCTTTATAAACTTTGTATAATTAGGTATTTATTCCAATGCCTCATCCAAGGGAATGTTGACGTGAATTTTCTTGAAAATGTCCAAAAATTTTCTGAATTACTCATCTAATTTCTTTTTCTGAAGTCTTTGTGAGAAAGGGATTGCTGGAGGCCTAATAGGTGGATTTTCTGGAAACAAGGTTTTTGGACACTGTTCACTTATGTTGGTTCCTCCACTACTTTTTTAGAATTTTCACCTTCTAATCTCTCTTTATATTTCTCCTTTTCTTCAGCAGGCTATGCAACTTCCTTCCTCGATTGTAATTCTACTTCCTTCCCACTTCGTAAGATGATAGCCTTACAATAATCTTTGGAATTTATCTCCGTATCACTAAGGAACTTGCTGGCTGATTATTCTTTTATGGCCTTAGCAAGTTGACTGATTTAGACTTCCAAAGACTTCATGGTGGCTCCTATGTTCCCATAATAAGTCTTAATGCTTTCAATTCTTGACTCATTCTTGTTGAACCTCCCTCTAGTCTCATTAATAAACATCCTCATAAGATTTTCTAAGGATGGTTTCTTCTCCATTTGATTATGCATAAAACTTAAAGGAGATTGTAACATGTTTCTTGTATTGCCATAAGAGAAATTTTCATGATTTCTAAACCCTAGATGGTAGTGAGTGGGCAAGTTGTTACTTCAAAAGTTGAAGTTTCTGTTGTTGACATATTGAACTTGCTATTGATTATCTTTAACTCCAGAATATGATGTATGATGAGTACATAAAAGTGTATGTGTATTAAGGTTAAATTTATCATTTTACACTTCAAAGTATGATTAACTCTCT